>JAWWMW010000079.1:628690-639194 GCA_035048345.1 Echeveria elegans | reverse complement strand
TAAAATTGATTTGACATTTAAGTCACTCTGTACCGTTTTTTTTTTATTCACTTCAAATCAACTCATCTCAGTTACCTGAGTATACAGGTCATAGACTAAAATAGATAAAATATGAACCCAAATAATTTACTCCGTATTAATGTTTACTTGATTTATTATTAAATGTTGGATTTCGACTACCTTGTATCGGGTATGGTCTCATCTCAACTCAAAAACGCAAGCTTATGAGACATATTTTCATATCTAAATATAAACTAATTATTTTCTCTTCTTCTTGACGACGTGAGACATTTTGTTCCAATTGCATACTCGGCAGTCCCCCTCAATCGGTGAAATAACACACAATTCCCCTTGAACATTACTTTGTTACTTTCTCTTGCAGCTCCTCAAACTCTTGTAGGTGTGTCTTTTGCGAGCCCATCCTTTAATTTAAATCCTTAATTTAAATCTTTATCGTCATACAACTCCACTAATCCTGTTAATACTCGCCCCTTTTTCGAGTCATTTAAGATGCCCCTCAACTGGGGGAATGACACAAGCGCTCTCTTGCGCTCCCATTGAGTGTAGTATTGTAGGTGTGCCATTTGCGACTCCCTCATTCGAAGTCCTTAACCAACGCAACCCTCTTCGTCGCCCCCGCGACTCTACTCGGCCTCTTCAAGTCTTTTAAGCTGCCCTAGAGCTCCATTCACTTTGGGGTAGGTAGAGCAAATGGTAAATTACCGTTTTTCATTTTTTCGTCCGAAAAAATCCTTTACCGTTTACCGTTACCATTTTACCAAAAAATGATAAACGGTAAAAAAATGATAAATTTACTCAGAACAGGTAGCTACTGAGAAGGTTCCTTGGAAACCACAAATTATCTGAGGACGGAAAGACTAAATCTCAACCATTGATTGAGATTAAAATATTTTTTAAATAAAAATAAGAAATAAATTAGCACAAAATACGAGGTGGGCACAAAATACAATATGATTGAAATTGTAAAATTATCAATCTCAACTAGGGATGCACAAAAACAACTTGGATTGAAAATTTGGACCGGACCGGAATTTTACGATCCGGTCCCGGACCCGAATTGAGTTTTTATCATTTTTCGGTTCCGATCCGATCCAAACCCGAAAAAGCAAAACAAATTAAAGGAAAAACTCGAATTTTCGGTCCAAACCCGAACTCTGGAAAATCCGGTCTCGGATGACTCGATTGTACATCTCTAATCTCAACCATCAAAATCAATGATTGAAATTTTCTCATTCCATCTTCAGATAAATTTGTGATTCTAACTCCTAGTCTCAAGAAAACCAACTCGAACAAGCGGACGAAACTGACAAAACAGTTTCCGTTAATCATTTCAAAGACCACGTCAAAGTCCATCCAGTCTGCCACAGCTAGACAACCAGGCGCCTTAACCCACGTGCACCTCACGCGTCTTCCCCGATCGCTTCAAACCTATCCGCAACTATAAAAATTCAAACCCCATCTCCTTTTACTCAGAACAAAATCAATTTACAGATAAATTATCAAATTTCAGATTTTACGAATTTCACAGACCCCACTCTTGCCTGAACCGTGAGAGCTGTGGATCGTTTCGTTTTTCTTAAAGTTTAGATTTTTCAAAATTTCGAGATTAGAAAATTCGATGGCGACGGAGGTGTTACGGCCACAGGACTGCTTGAACCGATCGCACCGCAACTCCAGAATCAACCGTAGAAATAAGAACTTGAAAACGCTACATCGGAGATCGAAAGCTGCTGAAGTGTACGCCGAATCTGCGTTTCTGTCAACGTCGCCGGCGGCGAGCTCGTTGCCGCTGCCGTCTTTTATAACTAGGAAGGTGAAAATGGTGGTGGTTAATGATTCAGCGACTAAGGATCTCCGGCGACTCCTTCGATTGGAGTACATGATGATGAAGTTGTAGCTTTTTCGATGAAGATGGATGGATCTGACTAAAGATGTGAATTTGTGTCGATTTCTTCGATTGGATGCGTCCGACCTTCCGAATATTTTTTTTAAAAAGGAAGTTAAAGTTGGAAGCTTTGAGAAGATGGCGATGGAGAAGAATTGGGAAATGTTGTCTTCTTCATTTCATTATGGTTCTGTTCTGGGTTTTATGAAGCTTTTTAAAGTTGTCATCTTTAATGTGTTAGTGTTGTTTTCTGAGTTTTCATATTCATTTGTTGTTGTTTATGTTGCTGTTGTTAAATTGTGTTAGATGACCAGTAGAAGTTGCTGTCTGAAAATGTTCGAGTCTTTGTGTCTGTCTGCAGTTGTTTCTGCTTTGGCGGTAGTTGTGTAAATCTTTGAACCATTTATCAAATTAACCAATCAGGATTCGGTTCCCGACATAGATGAAATCGGATTCTCAAATGATAAATTTATGATATGGTACATAGGACTCATACGAGCTTCTTTTGTTTTGCTAACCAGGATATGGCCATGCGAAATCCGGATATCGAATAGTAGGATGGAAACATGATGTTGTTATATACTATTTTTTTGCCCATCAGATTCGAAGTCGGGTTGGCTCCGGGGGTTGGCACCTTCGTGCCCCTACTCTTGCCAATTGAGCTAGCCCCTGATGGGCAGGTTACATACGGGAAGGGGAATTAGGAGGAGTGGTGGATGGGCCAGAGGGGTCTAGGGGAGCATGAGATTGGGAGTCTGAGAGATTTGGTGTGATTCTGGTTGAAGCTGAGCTCTCTTGTTAAGTAAGGTGTTTCTTTGAGCTTCACCATGTCTACTTTTACAATGTGATGATCAGATGTGCGTTTGGAGGATATGACTGAATATGATCCGGGAACAAATTTGTAAGGTGCATTTGATGATGATAGTAAGTAGTCTACTCTTGTGCCGTACTTGCAAGTTCCTTGCACATCTGCAGCGGGAACGGTCTAGCAGTCAGTCATTCGGTCAGCGGTTTAAGACAAGAGAATGATGTGAAATTCTAATGATATGTACCTGAAGGAAGTCTTTTAATGATTTTAGGAAAAGTTTGGAAGTACTCACTTTGACCTTTGGCGATCATCACGACTGGCTCGCACTCCCCTGCGAAGTCCTTAGCGTCTATGTACTCCTTGCTTTTAAGGAACTTCATGACCAATGTTTTTGGTGTTGGCTTTCCGATTTCCTCGTAATACTGTGCGACGAAATAATGTTACTCCCAAAGTTTATGGCCGTATTCAACTAACATAATATTTTTTTAACGTACCTTAACAATGTCTGTCCATCTCTGCCACGAGTAATCTGATGCGTCGAGCGAGTTAAGCCCTCCGGCTAAGATGTGAGGCGTATCGCTTGAGTTGATTATTGCACTCATTTGCTTCATCCTCCAGTTTTCATCCAGATGATCGAGTTGGGTGCAGTGCACGTTAACTTCTCCGGCCCAAGGGACGTCAATCGTCGCCCTTAGTACATTCCTGTATTTTGAAACTCTATCAGAATCGAGAGTACAGAACAAGTAACTGCATAGCGATCAACCGCTAAATCTATTGATCAAAAGAAATCTTCATTTACCTGAAGTCATCGTCGTCGACGATCTTCTGAGCTTTCCATTTCTTGATAGGCCATTTCGACAAAATGGCATTTCCATACTCCGGAGCCCAACTCTCCGCAAACACGAACTTCATCCCTAAAGCCTTAGCTAAATCAGACAAAGGCCTCATACCGTTCTCCTCCACAGCTTTCACATCTTGTAACGCGAAAATATCCGCATTCACTTCCGAAAGTACTTCCAGTATACTCCTACTACTTCCAACATTATCATTGAAGCTACAGTTTGTCATCATATTTAATGGTAGACAAACAGGAGACCTCATGAGACCGTTCCCAAAGCCTCTAAGGTTATGGTATCCAAACTTACCTGACGACTCATCTTTGTCGCTGTCCGTGGAACTTAGTAACTTACTATGAGCCAAAGATATCTCATTGTCCGGTAAATTTATCCGTACTTTCATAACTTTTTTAGGCTTCCTTGGTACATTTTCAGGACTGTTCATTGTGGAACTTAACGGTGACTGCTTCAGTATACCTCTAGGACGATCACGATCAGACCTTGGAGATGCGACACCGTATGCAACAACAGGACTTGTGAAGCTAAAATAATTCTCATCTTCATGACTCATGAACTGATCCAAGTTTTCAGATCTTGGAACAGCAGGAGCTAAAGAAAACATTGCTGCATTAAATGTAGCAATTCTAAAAGGCTTCCCTGCAACAAAATGTCCTCTAAACGAACCCTTGGAGTTTTTCGAACCATTCCCTCTTTTACTCCTACCATTACTTTCTTTTCTCGAATATCCTTTGAAATACATCTTCCCAAATCTTCTGATCACAACTTTAGCCTTCGGACGTCTCCATACCAGCCACCGTAGCCTTGAGTAAAAGCGACGCAAGTTCTTAGTGATACTAGTCAGCATTTGTGCTGTTCTCTCGGTGCACACATTACCTCGCTTTCCTCCGGACTGCATTATCTGAAAATCTAAGGAAAGGAGGTAAGATGGGAACAAAATGATAATGATGGGTAAAAATTAAGTATGGAGAAAAAGTGTATGAATGAATCAATTTAGCTTTCTATTGAATGTAAAGAGAAAAGTAATGTGTGACAAAAAATGTTCCAACTGCTACAAAGAAGAAAGTTGACAATGGTATGTTGAGCACTTTTTTTCCCAAGTAATGACACCAAAAATGCACCAAACCCCTCCTACCAATATGAAATTGTGATCCTACTCTATCCCACACCCCATCCCTAGGAAACATAGAAACACCAACGACCAACCAATACAATATGGGATTCGCAGAACAGTCCAACTATCAAAAAATAAGTCATGAAAACAATATTATTCATATACATGTTTGTCATATCTGCGTGATTTTACTAATCTGATGTGACAGTCACGTCAGTCATTTTTTCATCGAGTGTAATTGACAGCTGGTTGCCCTGTATATAACTGTGTATTTGCATCGAGTAGATATAGCTCGAGTGCATCAAGGAGTGTGGTATTGTCTTGACTCTTGATTATGCTATGTCATGGCACTAGGGACGGAGAGTAAAGTCAAGAAGGATTAGTTGGCTAATGGGGCGATGAATGAAGATATATACAGTACAAGAAAGACAGGCCTACCATTTTGTGTCTTTACTTTAAATGTTTTGGAATCTTTGTATGCCTGTAAAAAAAGACAACTGTTGAAGTCTAAAGATACATGTGTAAGGTTGCACAGAATATGATGCAATTATACTGAAATGATTACACACAATCATGGAATGCAGATTTGACAGAAAATTCTGCGCCAACAAACAGGCTATGAAGCAGGTACAGAAGAACATCGAACACTGAAAGAAAAAAAAACTTGTTAGACAAACGACGTGGTTTGAATCATATACGGTGAAAAAAGGCGTCGAGTTTAGTACACTATAGTATCAGCTCGACTACATTTGTATATAAATATAAGTGACCCATATTGCGGGATTTAGGAATTATTAGGAAGGAAATTCTTCCATCGGAACTCGAGTTGCTCTGGAAAGAATTTCCTTTTGCGATATATTATATGCTACTACTACTACTACTCTTGTAAAAAAATAAAAATACAAGAGATGCATTCTCTCATTTAGACTTCCTCTTTAAAAAAATAGATACCTTGGTTGCTGACCAGAGTTTAAGCTATAAGGCGGATTTTGCGGCCACTATGAATCCGTCAATCTGACGTTTCCTATTCGAGAAATACCACGCAAAGTCGCAAACTGAGAAAGAAAAGAAAAGTTATATGACTGCCTGTAAATTTTATACAGTAGAGTAGAAACAGAAAGCAGAAATAGTCGAAGTAATTAAATCGTGTTCTCAACACTTTTCCAGATTGTTCGCAACAGTAGAATGTAGTGACAAAAAAAAAATCATCGAGCAGTGAGTTATCAATAATTTGCGCGAGGAAGTACCTCAAGACAGATGGACAGCGACGCAAGCAGCCCTAGTCACGTTCTGCAAACCTCACGTCATGTCGCGTGCAGTGGAGGATACCATGACCAATCTAAATTTAATCTACCCTGAATCAACGGAAACAAGCTAAATTAAAACAAACACAAGTCATAAAACATGCAACCAAGTCAACTAAACAGAAGTCAACTTAAGTAGATATGCAGATCATCTGACCTCAAACATGTCAACTGCTTACAAGCTGAGCAGCAGGGTACATTAATAGAAGCTAAAATGATTGCATATCAGTAACCTAATCTAGTAAGCCTATTCAGAAGTAACACATTAGGTGACCCTATTCAGTAGTGACAACCAAACCTTATCACGAGCAGATTTAGCTGGAATATGTGAATTTCTTCGATTGAGTTGGATGGTCGGAATACTGAGATTTCAACTGCAGTTGCGGTTGCTATGAGAAGCCTCTATAAAAAACATGAAGAACTCATAGATGAAAAACAACAAAATAAACTTGAAATGAAATATAACTACATATTTAAAGTTAAAAATCCGGATCACGGAGCCATTTTTATTAGAAAGTTTGGAGTCATACAACAGTGAATGCACAATCAGTTGATTACAGAGCACTCTACAGTTTCTCAGAGTGCATGCACTGTAAAGTAACTTCAACTGAGAGCATGAGTAACTATCATCCGCTGAAAAAAATGAATGAGAAATTACAATAAACAGATGGAAACTGCTAACTTAAGTACTCTTGAAAGAATCATACACTGTCCAAAATTTCCTGAAGGCATGCCGGAGCAGCGTCTGCCTTACCTTGAAAGATTTTGTCAAGCAGCGAACTTATAACTGATTGCCTAGGGACATAACAGAAAGTGTACATGGAATTTAAAACGAGTAAAGCATCGTCCAACTTATCGTTATCGAAGAGGCAGCACATCACTCTCTCAAAAATTATTTGACATGGTCTCAATTGATTCCTCCCCATTGAGGCTAACCACTCAATTGCTTCGACAAAATTCCCTTGCTCGCACAGTCCAGTTATGATATGATTATACGAAACTCTGGCAGGTTTCACTCCCCTAGCTTCCATGTCGTGCCACATTTCCTTTGCCTTCAGTAAATTCCCCAATTTACAAAGCTCTCGGATTATAGGTGTGTAAGTTTCATGTGTGGGTTGTAAGCTTTTCGCTATAACTTGTTCGTATAACTTTAAGCTAGGGTTAACATCCCCTTTTCGGCAAAGACCAGTTATCAAGCAATTGTAGGTGATCACATCACGAGCGATACCCTTTTGAGACATTGCGTAAAATGTCAAATAGGCTTCCATTGTTTTCCCCTGACAACAAAAACCCATTATCATCATATTGCAACTCAAAGTTGTCTCCTTATAACCTTTGCGAACCATCTCCTCGTATAATTTCTTGGCATGTTTCACGTCACCAAATTTAAAATTTCCATATATCAGAGCATTGTATGTATATTCATTCGGTTCTAATCCTTTCTGTACCATCCCTTTCCACAATTTTTTAGCTTCGGCTAACTTCCCCTTCTGACAAAGCCCATGAATCATGGTCGTGTACAGTAGCACGCTATCATGGCCTCTCTCCTTAAGATTGTAAAAAACTTGAAAACCTTCGGTATATCTTCCTTTCTGAAAAAGTCCTTTCAGGATCATATTGTAAGTGTAAATATCAGGAAGATGGTTCTTCTCAATCATTAAGTGCAAAAGGGATGATGCCATACCATAATTACCCACCATATAATAAGCATGTATCATTTTGTTGAAAACAAATTTAGACGGCATATTGCCATCCTCAACCTCTTGTCGCAAAAGCTGATAACCTTCAGAAACTTTGCCTTCGTCACAGAATGCACATATGAGGAACTCGACTGTTTTAACATCTACTCCGACACCTAATTCCACCATGTCGCTGTACACATTCCATATTACATCAGTCCTGCCAGCTCTAAGCAAGCAGTACAAAGCTTTGTGCCAAACTTTTAACGACGGGCAGTATTTCCGGCTCTTAAACAGCCTAAGAATTACAATGAAATCATCAACTAACCCACATTTTATAACAGATTCAACATAAACTAACAAAGAACGCTCTCTTGGAATAAAATCAGTGGAAATAAGGAACTCATTTGCCGCATTCAATGCTTTCGCCTTAACAAGAATATCAAACAGCGCTGGGCAAACACGACTGTTCTTCTCCGAATCTTTATGCGAACCCAACCAATTCGAATACCGAAGTAACACAGACTTGCCACTCTTTACGTCCAAAAGCTCGCGAAAGCCTTCCGAATCCTCACTTTCAAATCGTGGATCCGTCTTCAAAATCTGCACAGCTTTTTTCTCTATGTCACTAAAACTATCCATTTCAAACAGCTTCCGCAAATCCCCAGTCGCCTTATTTCCCTCATTGCCTTCCTTGCTGAAACTCCTTGTCAGCTTCGGATTTCGACAAATGTGACAAACTATAGACGAAAGTCCACACCTTGCCATCTATTACAACACCAAATCTTAAGTTCTCAACAACACACTCCAAAACAATCTAATCACAAATCAGCAAACTGCAGCATTTCCCAAATCAATCACCAAAATTCAAAAATTCACAATCAAACT
The DNA here is from genome assembly GCA_035048345.1 of Echeveria elegans. NCBI lineage: Eukaryota > Viridiplantae > Streptophyta > Magnoliopsida > Saxifragales > Crassulaceae > Echeveria > Echeveria elegans. Next base: position 630,641 of record JAWWMW010000079.1, on the reverse strand, counting down.
CCAACCTGAAAGAATCATCTGCAGAAATGCTCCGGCTTTAAATAACAATCCAAAACGCCCGATAAACAACTGATTTAGGGTTTTGCAGGACCATGAAACTTCAGATACCAATACCCTATGCACCGAAATTCGACTTATACGCAATCAGATCAGCAAAGGGTCGTACGATAGATTGACAAATTTGCGAATCGGAGCCAAAGATCGCATCTTTAAGCTCCGGCGAGAGAGGAGAATAGCTAGGGTTTGTAGGTTGAATCGAAGCCGATTGATTGGTTCAATTGGAATCTAATCGGTTGAACCGAGGAATCCGGACTAAGCTTGGTTTAATTGAATATATCTTCAACACACAAACAGTTAGGACAATTTTTCGTCGCTAAAGTCCTGATTTTTGATAAAAACAAAAACAAGACAAAACCTCATTTAACAAAAATACCCCTCCTCATACTTTTATTTACACCACACATCATTTACACCAATTTTTTACGTATAGATTTCTCATTTGAGATGACGGGTTGTCACAAAATTAAAAATAATATAATGGATTTATATTCAAAAAATTAAAAAAAAAGTAGCATTCAAAAATTTCAATTATAAGAATAAAGCTAGAAAGAAACGTTGGAAATCTTTATTAAAAATGAATTAAAACATGGAGAAAATTCTCATCAGGCGACGGATTTGACACTTGTATAACATACAAAGTTGTATTGTGCATATTTGAATTTCAGTCGGCAGAGTAACAAACAATGACTGATTCATAATTTGCGCTCTTCACAAACCTCTAAAACTGACGGATTAAAAAATGAAAATATTTCAGAAAATAGCGCGCCGGAGTAGCTGATTAGGCTCGGTCACCAGGGATGCCGCGAAGAGGCTGCGTGGATCATGGCCACTAATATAAGTTGCGAGCAGCCTACTATTGTGGTCACTGGTCAGTGATTCCAAGACTGAAAACCCTCTGTAAAAAAATTCTTTAGCTTCTGATAGAGTTATAAAATTTTGATTTTGAGCAGAGAAAGCAAGGTATATCAGGTTTAGGACCATCTGGTCAATGCGGAAGGAGTGGTGAACAAGCGGTCATGCTCTTGGAGCGCTCGGGTTCTAGTTGTCCTGGAATTTTTGTTCTCCTCCCACCATTTGGGCGAGAGTAGGTTTGTTGGTTTGTTGCTTGCTTGTTTGTCGTTGAGTTGGAGGAGTTGTCTCGGAGTGGATTAATGAACTTGATATGATAAAATATTCTTGTACTACACATGCATGTACCACATTTCTTTCGAATGAATTGATGAAATGTCGTATGGTATCGAAATGAGGGTATACTAACCCCAAAGAGAGTAGTGTGAGGAGCAAAGTGACGATGGATGACGAAAAGGTGGCTATTTCCATGATCATGATGTGTAGTAGCAAGTTTATGGTTACGAAGAGGAATGCTGCGGATTTAGAGGCACTTGAGGCCATTTGTGAATTTTGACGATGTACCAAATTACACAAGCTACAGTTTGTATACCATGGGATGGAATATATGAGGAAGAGGAACCGAAATGCCTTGAGAATCAAGGGAAGTCTTTTTATTCTTTGCTTCTGGGATTTGCGAACAATCCGAAGCATAATGACTTTTTTCGCTACTTGAGTAGTTAATATCAAGCCAATGTTGTAATTTATTTGTTCTTGTCGAATTTGTTCCTAAGAGTTGCAGAATGAAAGATGAGGCTACTGTTGAGGTTCTGCGACATTCGCCATCCGGCTTTACAGCGCGCATATTCCACTGTACAGTAAGGGTCTGTTCTTTTGACCTGAACTGAAACTGAAACTGAACTGAACTGATCTGAACTGAACTGAACTGACCTGAACTGACTTTCTGTTCAAGTCAAAAGATGATTTTTAGCACCGTATAAAGAGATTTAAATTAAAGTCAACTTTCTTATTATGTTCTTCATATTATTTACATGATTTATTA
>JAWWMW010000079.1:596048-615065 GCA_035048345.1 Echeveria elegans | reverse complement strand
CAACTCAAACTGAGAAAAATATCTCAATAATGAAGATGTTGTGGACATGGACACTAATGAATAACTCATGTGATATTGGAATGAATTGAATTGAACTGAACTGAACTGAACTGACCTGAACTGACTTTCTGTTCAAATCAAAAGAACAGACCTAAGTCATTTCTCGGTATATGTTCTGATTGTAAACATTTATATGATTCTAGCACAATATCTCGCTTTGACGCTTTCCACGTGGGAATTTTAACATGTTTTTTTAGTCGAATCAATCTATAAAGCACCGTCAGGGGAAAAAGAAAACATAGGAAGTTTAATAAGCTGGCTAAAGAAATTGAATGATGGATGATCTAAGCGCTACGAGTAGTTACAGTTGGGATTCTTAGACTGGGAGGTCCTTCCGAGTTAAACTACCTGATATTCAACTCATTAAGGCTACGTTTGATTGCGAAAAGAAAGTGAGGAAAAGAAAATTTAAAAAAAAATTGATTTTCCCATGAGAAAGTTGTAAGAAAAATTTGATCTCATTTTGCCTATTTTTTTCATTTTTTCCTTACAACCTAACACACATTTCATTTTCATTCAATATTTTTTTTTATTTTTCATTTCCTCTCCTTTCCCCCGCACCCAAACGGGGCCTAAGAATCAGTGTTAGAATAAAGTGTAAAATACTTCCAATTTTTCCAGAACACAAAGTGAATGCTTATTACCTTATCGAATTAACCATGTTTTTCAGCTCATCATTTTCATCTTCGTCCGATAGGTTTGTGTTGATCCTCAATAGATAATTCCTCGAGTCGTTGAGCTATTATGAAAATGGCGAACCTCAACATTCATGTTGCTGGGGGTTTGACTTTTGAGGACTCAAACTGAGTACTCTGAAACTTATAAAAACCTCATAGAATTGCTAGTTTTAAATTCCTGTTGCTGCGTTGTCCAGTCCTGTTGCGGGTGCGGACACACATTGTTCTGCGTCCAACACACATAGTTTCGAAACTTACATATGTTGCTGGAGCATTGCATAGTTGGTTTTATTTTTTTAAAGTGTAGAGTTTAAGTTTAAGGTTGCTTCACTTTGGGTCTAGGCAAAAACACCAAACATGATCATCAACTTTTGATGAACAGTAACTGTATCTACATTTTTACATGTTTAAGGACCCACCCTTAAAATAAAGGGGATAAGTTTAGTAGGGGAGATTCTCAAATGAGACTTTTACAAGGATAGGAAGTGAGACATATTCAACCATGCCAGCTACCAAATGAAAGAACGTTGATAAAATTGTTTATAGTCTAACGATCAGCAACTCAATCCCTTTTTTCAGAAAAGTTATATAGCTAGTTCGCAAACGAGCGTTTTTTTAATAAAAGAAAACATTGTTTTCACTTTTTGTTGGAATGTTGAGATTGAAAATGCTAACCATAAGATATAAGATATAACCCCTCTAATGCATACTAAATTTGTGTTTAGTTGTTACTTGTTAGGTTTAATGGTATTTAGTAGTGTAATTAAAGTTTGGTCATTGTCTGTTGTCACAGTCGTCTTCTAAAATATCTATCTCCATTTCACCTAACCCTAACCACTTCCTATGTCTGTATCTATCTTTATCTATACATTATTGCTTACCTTGCAAATGATGATCCACACATAACAACTTTTTATTCAATTTTTATTTCAACTCTTGTCCCTTAAATGTGTTTTATATTTCAAAAAAAGGGTGAGTGTTTTTAGTTTTTACACCCATTGAATAAATATATAATAAAATTATTCCAAAAATAATGACATGAAATTAGAGATCGCCATGGTATTTGGCGTCAGCTTTGTGTGAATAATCATATGATATCAAAATTGCATGCTAATGAGAAATGACACAATCTAAAGACTAAAGTCAACATAATATATCACGACAATAAAATCTATTCAGCCATTCATTTTGTAGTTTGGCTGGCTGGTCAAACGTTGGAAGTCAAATTAAACTACATAGATTTATTCAATTTCAATGACATTCACTGATATTATCAAAATAAAAAAATAAAAAAACAAGAAAGATATCCATTGATGTCCACACTTTCGTGCATTAAAATTTACACCTAAAAAGGATGCAAAAAAGCGAGGCTATATGAGTTTATAAATGTTGTTTAAAAAAGAGAAAAAAGAAGAAGATACATTAGTTGTTCATCTAATAGATTTTAATCATATATTCATAGTTTAAAAAAGCTAGTATTCCCCCATTTCATTATAAATGTTCCGTTTATATTTTGAGTGTTCTAAAGTTATATTTTTACTAGCGGGTCGCCCGTCGTCCAGACGGGAAAATGGCGTGAACATGCACTTGTTGTCATAATTTCAAAAATTAAATGGAATCGGTCAAATAATAGTCCCGCCGTTCCGAATGCGCAATCGAAACTGCCAAATTATAGTTCGTTATGCAAGCATTGGAAGGTTGCATGAAAGACTTGGATGTGTGAACATGATTTATATAGAGTAGATTTTTTAAGTTCGTGAAGAACTGTGTAAGCGATGTGGGATAAAGAGCGTTTTGGGTCTGGATATGTTTGACATGACTTGTAAATTAAATAAGAAAAGTAGTGGCAAAATGGACCGTTCATATTTGATGAGGCGCCCCTCGTGCACCTATTCTATTACATAATTGATTTTCATTAACATAACACAATCTTTTTTTATTATACTCTCATATTCGGTATTTATTTTTATTTTTCTATATAACCTACTTTATTTTCTTTTTCATCTTCTTTCTCTAACAACTCGGTCACATTATTCATGTGCATCAAGCTCGAAATGATACAACATTGTACATATTAGATTTTTTTGCAATATGCCATCTATTGAGTTTTCATTTTCAAATATGTCATATATTTTAGTTTTATTTGAAATACAACACTTTTTAACCAATTCGCTTTTAATAAAGGTGAAATATTTCAAAATTCAAAATGAAGGGTTCTGTCAGCATTCGAGTTGGCATGCGTAGCTGCCCGTAGAACAAATGATGTCGCTTTTGTCAAATGTGAGTTGACTATTTACCAAGTCAAAACGTCTTTGGCATGCGCGGGTTCATATTAAAATCATATTCGAAGGAATCTGTGAGTTTATATGTGATTTTTATATCAACTCGCCTCTGTCAAAGGCGGGTTGACTTGTTTGACCAATTTTCTTACGGGCCAGTTGTCACATGTTCACTAACTCGGTTCTTTTAGGTTTCGGAACAACTCCCTTTTGTGAAAGGCGATTTTTTTTTTTTAAAAGTGACATACTTCAAAGGGAATAGATCATATAAAATGATCAAATGTCATATAACGTATGTCCATTCATTTTATATCCAACAGTCAACATTATTAGCAATTTTATATTAATATATATGCTACTGTCCATGTAATTTTACACTCTCATTAGTAATAAAGAATAATTCGTATCCTTAATTTTAGGCAATCGAGTAATCAGATTTGTTTTTATATTTGAAAACTGTATTGATCATGGAGATTAGTATCCTTATTTTTGGATAATCAAGTAATCAAATCTGTTTTCATATTTTAAAATTGTATAAATCATCGATCAAAATTAAGACTCAACATTTTTTTATATTTTGGGAGACTGAATTAAATTAATAGTTTTGTAATCAATATATTCAAATATTACATTAATTCGAAATTTTAATTAAGAATGGGGATCAGGTATTGTATCTCGTATATCTGGCAAACCAGTTATTAAACATGATATCTCTCTTATCAAATTGAATTTTAATACGCTAAAAAATAGGTTTGTATAGATGTGTTTGATTCATAAATTACGAAAAAGACAAATGATGTATTAGTAGTTGTCCATTAAATGATTGTTTCACGAATGATGTGTTTGATTGTTGAACTTCATATAACTTCATCTAAATATTGCTTACGATGCCCTGTCAATTCTGTGTTTGATTCTTGAATTTCATATAACATCAAAATGTCATTTTAATTTTAATATTGTTTGTGATGCCCTGTTCCCTGAATGATATGTTTGTTTCATGTTTCAAATATGAAACACTCATTTCATAAACAAACTTGTAAACTACTATCCTTTATGAATTTCTGCGCTTTCCCCGACCTCTCCTGCTTACTCCCAAACAGACTCAGTTAGCTCCGGGACATACTCGTTTCCGACTACAGCGATCTAAACAATCAAACAAACAGAACATATAATCTACCCCACACGCAAAGAACAAAATCTCTAAAATTTGAAGAATTGGAATCGACTATCACTACTACCTGGGTAAGACTTCCGGGGCTTCCTCTTTCTATTTATGACAGTCTGATCCATGATTCTTCCTACCTAATATACTTAGAAGACTTTTTATCTGTTACTCTCTATTTCAAATAAAACGGAAACCCATGACATAATGTACATGTTTTCATAAAATAATCACTATAAAAAAGTTTTCAATTAAACACTTATATAAAATTTTAAGTTAACAAATGACCATCTTTGTTAATATGAAATTTTTGTAGAATTTTTAAAAAAATATAAAAAATTATTTATATATCATGTTAGAAATAAATTACATTAATTTTAAAATAGTTTAAAGTATATTAAACCCAAGTTTTAATTTTTTAAAAAGCAAATTGTATATAAAATTTTTATTATTTTTATAGAATTAAAAACTTTTTAAAGATACAAAATTTCAAACCGAACAAAAGTCAAATAATGTTAAATTTTACATTTTTCTATTTTTTTTATTTTTTGAATTTAAAATGTGATCATTTGTTAATATAAAATATTATACACGTGGTTAAGTAAAAAAATTATTTTATAGGATGATTTTGTACAAACAGATACATTATATAAATAGTTTTGCACAATTTATTCTTATTATAATTTTTTTAAAAAAGTTATTAAAATGAAAAAGTCCATTAAAAATTGATTATCTTTGTTAACAACAATGACCATTCTACCCTACTCATCCACTAAATTTTTTCCCAATTATTCCAAACCCTAAAATCAAAGTCAACATGGATCACTTCCATTCTACAAGCTCCATTTAAATCCATGATTCTTTTAACTTAACCAAACCACCTATTAATCTTCTTCACCTTCTTCCAAAACCATAAATCCCCAGCTGTTTAAATCACTCAATCAGCCGCTTGAATCCTTAAAAATCAGACCTTTGTCTCTCCTGAGTCTTGTCTGAGTTGACTCACTCCATATCCGAAATTCCAGAAGGATTCGATCTTTCGGCGTTTCGCTGCAAATTAAAACAAACCCATCAATGCCCTGATCCAGCTGGTAATATGGCGGTTTGGGAGAAAGTTGTGGTGTTGATTGAAGTTGGGCAGGAGAAGGAGATTGATCCGTTGATGTGGGCTTTGCAGCTGACGTCATGTTTGAAATCTGGTGATGTGAGTTTGCCGTCCGTTGAAGTGGCGGAGATTTTGGTTGATTGTATTTGTGGGGGTAGTAATGTTCCCATTATGTGGAAGTTTTTGGAGAAAGCTATGGTTTTTAACATTGTACCGCCTTTGCTTGTTTTGGCCTTGCTCTCAACTAGGTAGTTCTCTAATTTGGGTATTTGGAATGCTGATTTTTTTCGGGATTTGTTGTTTGGTTGGTTGATGCCATTGCGTAGGCCTTAGATTTTGCGGTTTTTGTTTATGGAAAGTATGTGTTGTTCAAGTTAGTTAAGTTTCCGTTTCTAATAGACATTCGGTCAAACACTTAAAGTCAATCCCTGCAAATGCTGTTGATTCCAGAGGCCAGCCGGTCCTAGGTCATTGTTTAAAATTACTGCTTTATTTCTAGGGAAATTTTGTTTCAGTTTCTAGCAAGGCGTGATTTAGTGCTTGTATGATCTGTACTTAGAGTTACAGTGTCCGTCAAGAATTTTCGTGATTCTGTGGGACTGGAGAGGTTCTCAAAATAGACCGTTTATGTAGTGCATTTATTTGTTGAGCTAATGGATTTTTCTCGTGTTTGTTATTATTATCTGGCAGAGTTATTTCCATGCGAGATAGTAGGCCATCGGCATACAGGCTCTACATGGAACTCCTGAAGAGGCATGCTTTTGCGTTGAAATCTCAAATAAATTCCCCAAGCCATGAAAAGTAAGTTTTGTTATTGGATTTATTAAACAATTTATCAGTTGCCCAGATTCACATATTATGAAGACTGTTTGTGTACCTCTTGTTAAAGTCCATTTCGTATTTTCAGGGTGATGAAGGCAATTGATGGTGCTCTTAATCTCACACAGATATTTGGTTTAAATTCATCTGAGCCAGGTGTTCTTGTCGTTGAATATGTATTTAGCATATTATGGCAACTGCTTGATGCATCTTTGGAAGATGAAGGATTGATGGAGCTCTTGCCTGAAAAGGAATCAAGATGGAACACTAAATTAGACGACAGAGAGATGCATTGTTATGATGATAAGAAAATATTTCGGGAGAGACTTAAATCTCTGAACACAACAATGGCAGTTGAGATGATTGGTCTATTTCTTGAAGACAAAGTCACCTCCAAAATTCTCTACTTGGCCCGTCATAATTTGTAAGCATTAGCTCCATTAGTCCACATGCTTTTTCCACTTATCATTTGTCGACTATTACTTTGATATTTAAGTGGAATCGGATCGTTGCTATTTCAGGCCGAAGCATTGGGTAGAGTTTGCTGCAGCATTGGAGCTACTTGGAAATTCACAGGCATTAAGAAATTCTAAAGTCATGACTTCCGAGTCGCTTCTACAACTTTTATCAGACGATAGAGTAGTCTTGTCGCGAAAACGCAAGGCAAACGCTCCACAAAAGTTCCCCGCAGTTATGGCATTTGGATCAATGTCTTCTTCTGCTGGTCTCTACCATAAAGACAGTATTTCTGGCTTCTGGCTTCCACTTGATCTTGTGTTAGAGGATGCGATGGATGGGTATCAGGTTTCTCCAACAAGCTCTGTAGAAATGATTAAAGGTTTTCATATCCGTGCAAATTTGAACTCTTTGCAGTTCTTGAATTTTTATATGTGCTCCATTTAACATATACATACAATGTTTTAACAGGTTTAATAAAGGATCTTCAGGCTATTAACGGCATCACTTGGCGAGATACCTTTTTGGGTTTGTGGATGTCTGCTCTCCGCCTGGTTCAAAGGGTCAGCATATTTTCTTGTAATAATGTGTCCTTACTTACACAGATCAGTATTTAGCTTTCACATTCCTATGTTACAATCTATATATAGTGCTGACATTACGTAACTTATTTCATTCGTTTGTAAGTTAAACATTTGATTTTTTTTTCACATCAATATTTAGGAAAGGGAACCTATAGAAGGCCCAGTTCCCCGTCTCGATGCTCGCTTATGCATGCTGCTGTGCATCACAACACTTGTTGCTGCTGATCTCATTGAAGAAGAAGAAAATGGATTTTGCGGCGAATTAAGTTGTGCTCCAGACAATCAGTGGAAAGACCAACAAGTAACCGGGAAGCTTCGTAAGGACTTGGTATCTAGTTTGCAAATGCTAGGTGGTTATCAAGGTTTGCTGGTCCCACCTCAGTCTGTAGTTTCTATTGCCAATCGAGCTGCAGCCAAAGCAATGTTGTCGGTGTCCGGGAGCAGCGTTGACAGCGGGTATTTAGAGTGCGTCAACATGAAAGACTTGCCCTTTAACTGCTGTAAGTGATATAAAACATGATTTTACTTGTATTCATTCAAAGTGTTCTGGTTAAAACAATTAGCTTACATTTATCATTGCAGCTGGAAATCTGCAGCATCTGATCGTTGAAGCTTGCATTGCCAGAAACTTGTTGGATACAACGGCCTATTTCTGGCCAGGCTACGTAAATGGGCAAATCAGTCAAATTCCTCATTGCATCCCTTCTCAAGTACCTAGTTGGTCGTCCTTTGCTAAGGGAACTCCACTTACACCGTCCGTTGTAAAGGCTTTAGTCTCGACCTCCGCTTCTAGGTATTGACACTCTCCTCGTAACATTTTTATTAAATGCGCTAACTAGGAAATGAAAAATGTGTCATTGTGAAAATAAATTTTTGTTCTGAATGTTGTATCTAGTAACTTTAACATGGTGATGATGTGTTCTACAGTTGTCCATTTTGGATCGTTTTGTGTTTTTGTTCTTCCTGTACTTAGAAATACTATATGCTCTATTTTTTTTCCTCGTCAAGACCTAGCAACTGAAATTTAAGATCATGAAATTGATGGAAGCTTAGCAGATCTTGAGAAAGTATATGAGATTGCCGTCAAAGGAACTGACAATGAGAAGATAGCTGCCGCAACCATTCTTTGTGGCGCGTCTCTTGTTCGGGGTTGGAACATACAGGTAATTGCAAAAGTCTAAAGTCAGACCAAATCTTTATAAATACAATTCGGGATAAATATTTTATTTGAATGCCGAAGCCTTCTGTCAATGTATTTTTCTGCCAACACCTGTCTTCTGATTTAGAGCTTATGTTCACACAATGAATAATGTTTGCAGGAACATACTACTCGCTTTATTATTAACTTATTGGCACCCCCGGTTCCGGAAAATTACTCGAACAGTGAGAGCCACTTGATTGGATACGCTCCGATGTTCAATGTGCTCATCGTTGGAATCGGATCAATCGATTGTGTACAGATTTTCTCGTTACTTGGTTTGGTAAGTCCAGTAACCTACTTTTGTGTTTATATGGACAGTAATCCAAAAACCAAGTATTGATATGTGTATTATCGAACAAATAGGAAGGTGGTATCGATGAGTCATTGTTTTAGAACTTTACAAGTTATCTAATTTTTTCATAGGTACCCGAGCTTGCAGCATCACTGATGCCAATCTGTGAAATACTGGGCTCTTGTGTGCCGAATATGTTATGGAATCTACCTACAGGAGAGGAAGTATCTGCCCATGCAGTTTTTTCTAATGCATTTACTCTTCTTCTGAAGCTGTGGAGATTTAATCACCCACCAATTGAGTACAGCGTCGGCGACGTACCTCCAGTAGGATCACATCAAACCCCTGAGTACCTCCTACTGCTAAGAAACTCCAGTTTATTATCCGCCAGGGCTAAAACTACCCACATTAACTCTGGAGTCAAAGAGTCTGTTGCTTCAACGTCCTCATCGGTACAGCCAGTTTTTTTGGACTCGTTTCCCAAATTAAGAGCTTGGTATAGACAGCATCTAGCATGTATAGCTTCGACACTCTCTGGCCTTGCCCATGGAACCCCTGTACATCAGATTGTTGATACGCTTCTTAACATGATGTTTAGAAAAATCAATCGTGGGCAGCCTGTTGTATCTGTCACTTCGGGAAGTAGTAGTTCATCTGGAACTACCACTGAGGATGCTTCGCTCAGGCCTAAGTTACCTGCATGGGATATTCTTGAAGCTGTTCCGTTTGTGGTTGATGCGTCTCTGACTGCTTGTGCTAATGGAAGACTATCGCCGCGCGAGCTGGCTACAGGTTACTAAACTGCATGAGCAGTTGCATTTCTTGTAGCCATTTAACACTGACTGCAACTTCTAAATTTGTTCTTGTCAAATACAATTGATGGTGGTACAAGTTTTTTTTGATAGTTTCTCTATGTTCCTTAAACTCTAATTATCAGGTCTTAAAGATTTGGCGGATTTTCTCCCTGCGTCGTTGGCCACGATCATAAGTTATTTTTCAGCTGAAGTAACAAGAGGTCTTTGGAAACCGGTATTCATGAACGGGACTGATTGGCCTAGTCCCGCTGCAAATCTAGCAAATGTCGAGGAGAAGATTACAAAGATTTTGGCTGCGACTGGCGTCGACGTGCCTTCTATTGCTAAAGGTTTTACTTCAAAACCATCCAAATCTGTTATTTTCTATCTTGCAATATTAAAAGATTTGGTACTCCGAATCATAAATGATGGAAGTGTTTGTCTTTAGCAGGGGAAGGCTCTCCAGCGACCCTACCATTGCCCTTAGCTGCCTTTGTTAGCCTTACCATAACGTACAAGATCGACAAAGCTTCAGAGAGGTTTCTGAATTTGGCTGGTCCAGCATTAGAAGTCCTTGCAGCAGGTTGTCCGTGGCCGTGCATGCCTATTGTAGCATCTCTGTGGACTCTAAAAGCTAAACGGTGGAGTGACTTTCTAGTCTTTTCCGCATCACGGACAGTATTCCTCCATAACAACAATACTATTGTTCAGCTTCTAAAAAGTTGCTTCAGTGCCACGCTCGGGTTAAATGGCTCACCCATCATTAGTAATGGAGGCGTTGGCGCTCTACTTGGCCACGGGTATGTATCGCACTTTGGTGGTGGGATTAATCCAGTGGCTCCTGGTATTCTTTATTTGCGCGTCTACAGATCACTAAAAGAAATTATGTTTATTATGGAAGAGATCGTAACTCTCCTGATGCAATCCGTGAAAGAGATCGCAACCAACGGACTTGGACGTGAATCATTGGAACAATTGAAGAAATCAAAACTTAGAGGGCAATGCCGTCAAGTCTCACTCTCCCAAGCCATGACTAAAGTAAAACTTGCAGCTTCACTCGCCGCATCTCTAGTCTGGCTCTCAGGCGGCATAGGCTTAGTCCAGTCGCTGATAAAAGAAACTCTCCCCTCATGGTTCATATCTGCACACACATCCGAAAAAGAAGATTCATCCGATGGAATGGTAGCAATGCTAGGAGGCTACGTGCTTGCCTACTTCACCATGTTATGCGGATCATTCGCTTGGGGTATAGATTCATCTTCATCGGCCTCAAAACGACGCCCAAACATCATCGGTAAGCATATGTCATTCCTCGCTAGCGCACTCGACGGGAAGATTTCCCTCGGGTGCGATCCGGCAACATGGCATGCATATGTCACGGGGTTTATAAGCCTAATGGTGAGTTGCACGCCCGCATGGGTGCGCGAAGCGGACGCTGAATTGTTGAAAAGGGTTAGTTTTGGGCTGAGGCAATGGAATGAGGAGGAGCTGGGGCTGGCATTGCTAGGGATGGGTGGGATTGGTACTATGGGAGCAGCTGCTGAACTCATTACTGAAACTGATTGGTAGTTGACTTTTTGCTTCTTCTTTTTTTTTGGCTTTTGATGTTTATTTCCTTGACCCGTTGTCGTGTTGTTAATAATCTTATGATAACTGTTGTTGTTAGTATGAGTTTGGAGATCCTTCCGCTCAGTTGATTTACAAATCTAGACAGGACTGTAAACTTGGATTGGAATTCAACAGATTTGTCCAATGTAATTTCAGTTTAACTGACAGACCTACTTATATTATCTGTTAGGTAATGTGTTTTTTTGATAGCTAAGGATACTAAAACTTTCGTGTACAGTTGCACCATATGACCTTACAAGCCTCCTGATTTCTGTTTCGCATAGCCAAATTACGGCATAGCTATTGAAAATGACACGGCAATATATAAGTAGGTCTGTCAGTTAATATATACTAGTCTTTTTTGATTACATTCTAAAATACGTAATTGTAAAAAATAATCGATAAACTAATAGCTAAGTATGAAAATTTTAAAACGAAATGAAAAATGTAACTGCCAAAAAAACACTCCCCAATTAGGGAAATATATATATTAAAAAACACATTACCTTACGGATAATATAAGTAGGTCTGTCAGTTAATATATATATATATATATATATATGCTGATTTCTGTTGTTCATAATCTAATCACGTATGAAGCACAAATATATGAATATATGCAAAGAAGTTATGATCTTAATTTTGACGTTGTAATTTTATACTAACTATAATTTTCCTCCCTTATAATTTCCATTGCAGCATTATGATCCAGTACTTCGCAAAGGAGATGCTAGTGAAAATGATAGCAGCAAAGATTGTGTGATCTGCATGACAGAGCCAAAGGATAACACATGGTGAGTTTTAAGTTTTTATAGAATTCATTTTCACGCACAAACATTGTCTAGTTTAGTTAGTTCGTGAAGCCTTAGGCTCCGTTTGGTTGCGAGAAAAAAGAAGAGGAAAGGAAAATTTTGAGTGAAAATAAATTATGTTATTGATTGTAAGGGGAAAAAATGCAAAAAATAGGCAAATTGAGATCAAATTTTCCTTATAATTTTCTCACTTTTTTCCCGCAACCAAACGGAGCCTTGTGAATCATTTGCTCAAAAAAAAAATTGGTGATTCTTGAGACCCTGATGAATAACCTGTGGTAAAGTTAGTCTAAAATGTTCCCTAACCAACTGAATATGTATTTTGTGATACAGTGCATGTGCGGCGACTGTGCCCAAGAACTGCGGCTTCAATCAGACAAATGCCCTATATGTCGTCAACCCATTGAAGAGCTTCTAGAGATCAAAGTCAGTAATAATAACATTTACCAGTGAGACATCAATTTCCTCCTAAGCTTATTAGATTCATAATCTTATGTTTCCTCGTGTGTGCGTTTATATACATACTTGCCTACAATTGCATCCTTAATCTCAAACTCTCCAGGGCAGTCCTAAATATTTATACTCGTAGTTACAATAAAATCCAAATTTTGTATGCTGAGCTCGGGTGTGATAAATATATATCACAAAAAATTCGAATCAGGATATTTAGTCTGCAGTCCTCTAAAATAGTGTCACGTTATCAATGGTTGGCTTGCATACTGCAGTTGCTATCTTAGCGATATCGCTCCATCTCATTGATGGATTTCATGGTTTTGGACTAGACCTTTGAAACAATATAGAATGTAGTAGACATAAATAAGAGTCAAATTACTATGCATTTCATGGATCTAAAAGGCTTGTGAATGAAAACAAGAAAAGAATAATGGAGGCTACTGCAGTATGAGAAATGGAACATAGCAACTGAATTATAATCAACGTCTGAGAAAAGTCACATGCAGATGATCAGATGGAGATGGGCTTTGGTTACAGCTTGGTGTAATAATGTAATGAAACACATGAGATGACAAGAGAAAGCATGTCTATGTGGACCTGATCTGATCATCCTCATGCTCTCAACTTGTTTGTTTGCTTGCTTGCTCGTTCACTTGTTGTCATCTATGAAACTTGTTGAGATTAGGTTCATTTGATCTATATAACTCAGAAATGGGGACTGATCTGAATGAAGCTTGTGCAACACTTGTTGCTGCAAGTAATTGCACTCACTAATTGCTCCAAGAAAACTCTTATTCTCTGCCTTCTCGAGCACTCCATATATACTATAAGCTAAATTTGATCATATGTTTTCATTTCATTCCATTGTCATTCTATTCCATCCAACCAAACACAGCAATATACTTTTATACTAAACATGTATACTATGAAGTACTACTATAATCTTTTGATGCAACTCTAAGGCTCTGTTTGGTTGTGGAAAAATAATGAGGAAATGAAAATTTAAAGAAAAATGATTTTCTCATGAGAAAGTTGTAGGGGAAATTTGATCTCATTTTGCCTATTTTTTTCATTTTTTTCTTGCAACCAAACACACATTTTATTTTCACTCAATTTTTTAAATTTTTTCTTTTTCTCTCATTTTTCTCCGCAACCAAACGAGGCCTAAACATATGACAAAATCAGACAATCTTAAAACCGCAACAACTTCCTTAAAACAACTACAACAACATTACAATTAATAGCAAAATATATTTTGAATTTAAATATGTAACTATTACTAAGGAGGGAGTACTTAATATAAGCTTGCACTGATATTTTGTAAGCAATACAAAATTTGGGGTTTTGTGATACTTGCATGACGGATTAATTAGAGCATTAATTGTTGCATTTTTTGACATTAAGTTTGGCACCTGGTTGGGTAGTGTACTACTTACGTGACAAGTAGCTTTCAAAAACCTAATTTTCACTGCTAAATCAGGACCCATAAATCCCATCATCGTAATAATTTCCCCCACAAAATTATGCATTCCACATGATATGCTCGAATCTGTTTCCTATCCAAAATATCTAATCATATGTTTTTAACCCAATAATTCTCTGTTTGGGCAAAGAAAATGGATGATGAAAAGAAAGCATTACGTAAATTCATTGTTATTATTTTCCATATGCACTCAAATATCTTACTCATTTTTTCATTTTTTTTTCCATGTCAATTTTTTTCATGAAAAAAACGCGTGGATAAAGTTTCACCGCTAGTCTCTTTCAAATGTAGCTTGAAATTTAAAATCATATCTTTTTATGAATGTCAAAGAGTAACAATTAGGGCACCACCTCTTCTGCATGATTTTGTTTACACTGATCCTAATTGCCTTATAGTAAAGCCACGTAAAGTTTATTGTAATTTTTCTCTTTAAAATTATATGGTTTTCATACGACTGCAATTAACAGCTTGCTAGTACTATCAATTCGCAATGCTCGATACATTTATGATTTATAAATTTTTAGCAAATTACCAAAAATCATGTCATACTATCCATAATAAATTTGTTGCCATGGGTCTATGTCCTGAACCGAATCTTCTTATTGAAACTTCTAAATTCTTTTTGTACTTTATTAAGGCTCCGTTTGGTTGTCAGGAAAAAGAAGAGGAAAGAAAATTTTTGAGTGAAAATAAAATTATGTGTTTGGTTGTAAGGGAAAAAATGTAAAAAATAGGTAAATTGAGATCAAATTTTCCTTACAACTTTCTCATGTGAAAATTATTTTTCTTTAAATTTTATTTTCCTCACTTTTTTTCCGCAACCAAACGGAACCTAAAACTTTAGTGACCAAATTACAATTTTAGGAGTATGTGAGAATGATAATGATAAGTTCCATAACTTCAACGCATTTCTGTACTGTACAATATTTACTGTCACAATTTATTACTGTACATCATCATCCAAACCATGTGGTTAACCTGAGCCGACCGTACCCGAGTTAAGCTGACCTAATTAGATCTTTCATAAATCACAGCCGCAACGACAAAACACGGCTCGGCTTCATTCAGGTTAACTCGACTAATTCAAAGCTGTATATTAAATAAAGCCCAATTAAGAAGCCCATTAACAACCACCACTCTTCTCTCTTCTTCATCATCCTCCGCTTTACTCTGTCTCTCTCTCTCCTTTGCTCTGCAACTCTCTCCATCTCTCTCTATCCAAACTCTGAATTAGATGAAGCGGACGGATAGCCAGCGACGTTGTTACTCCACATTAATGTGATTCATCATCCTTACTTCAGAAACCTCGTCGGTACACTTGCACTGTTTTTACCCACTGCTCTGTATTTTTTTTTTCCAATTTTCACATCCTCTGTTTCAGATCTGAAATTCCAAACACCCACGACCCATATTGTTGTTTTTTGTATAAGAAATGAGTAAAGAGGAGTTCCTTAAGATCCAGGTAATTCCCTTCCCCAGATTTCTTGTTCCAACTTCTCTACTAAAGTGTTCTGCTTTAATTGAGAGTTCCTTGAAGTCTGCAATTTTATTATTCCTTTCCTTGAATTACGGCAACGAGAGAGTGAGTGCGAGATCGAGACTCTTCATTTTCACTAAAGCTTCTTGAAATCATTACTAACTGAACTGCTTTTCACTGTGCTCTGTTTTTTTTCCTTCTTCCTTTTTTTTTAAAAAAAATCTTGGAAATTTGCAGACCTGCGCTCTCAAAGTGAATATACACTGCGATGGGTGTAAGCAAAAAGTCAAGAAAATCCTTCAGAAGATCGACGGTCAGTTCAAGATTTTGATCTTACTCATTTTTGTTTCTGTGCTCTGTTTTTTTTATTGATTTTCTGTGTATCTGAAACAGGGGTGTATAAAACGCATATAGATGCAGAGCAAGGGAGAGTGACTGTGTCTGGAAATGTCGATCCAGCAACGTTAATCAAGAAGCTAGCGAAATCCGGTAAGCATGCGGAGCTTTGGGGGCCGGCGAAGCCGGCCGGTGGAAAGCACAACCCACAGATGCAGATGAATTTGGGACAGTTTAAGAATTTGCAGATTGATAATGGAAAAGGTGCAGGAAATAATAAGGGTCAAAAAGGCGATAACCTGCCGCAAATGCAGCTGCTGCAGATGCCCAAGGGCGGAGGAGGAGGGGGAGGAGGTGGTGGGCCGACGCCGCAGCAGCTGCAGATGTTGCAGCAGCAAATGAAGGGTTTACAGGGGATGCCGGGTATGAAAATGCCGCAAATTAATTTACCGGCGAAGGTAGCGGGAGGAGGTGGTGGTGGAGGGAATCAGAAGGTCGTGAAGTTTGCGGATGATGATGAGTTCAGTGATGAAGATGATTATGATGATGATGAGTTTACTGATGATGGTGAGTTTGATGATGAAGATGAGGATTTTTCTGATGATGAGATTGAGGATGCGAGACATCATGGTGGAGGAAAGTTGAAGCCTGCTGGAGCTGTTGGTGCAAAAGGTGGTGGTAGTGGGCCGGGAATGATGATGAGTATGAATGGGGGTCATCCAGGAATGGTTAAAGGCGGAGGCGGTGGTGGTCCGGGAGCTAACTTCAATGGTGGTGGTGGGAAGAAAGGTGGAGGAGGCGGCGGCGGCGGAGGTCCGTTGCCGATTCAGATGGGTGGTATGGGAGGCGGTGGTGGTGGTCATATTCAGAATCAGCAACAAGGTGGTAAGAAAAGCGGTGGTGTGCCAATTCAGGGTGGCGGCGGTAAAAATGGCCAACAAATGGGCGGCGGAGGTGGGAACAACAAAATGGGCGGTAAAGGAATGCCAGGTATGATCGGAGGTGACAAAAAAGGCGGTCCGGGCGGCGGCTGTGGTGGTGGTGGAGGAATGATTAATGATCCTAACATGCAACAAGCCATGAACCAAATGGCCGCCGCACGCGCCATGCAACAACATCAACAACAACTACAAATGAGCCACGGAGGAGGTGGCGGAGGAAACAATGGACATCCCCATCCCTCCGGGATGCCCACAAACCCCCACCAAATGACTAACCAATTATCCAACCTCCAAGCCGTACAAGGCTTACCCGCACCACATCCGGGAGGTGGTGCATCTAACGGAGCCTATTTCCAACAAGGCAACCCCGAAACAATCCATCAGCAGCAACAATTAGCCGCTGCGATGATGAACCAACAACGCGCGATGGGCAATGAAAGATTCCAGCCAATGATCTACGCACGACCGCCACCGGCAGTAAACTACATGCCCGCTCCATCACCTTACCCAACATATCCACAACAATACCCTCCTTACTCTTACCCATATCCCCCTCCGCATCAATCATCATCGTCCGCCGGCGGATATTATGACAATGCATTCTCCGACGAAAACACTGCCGGCTGCAACGTTATGTAAAATTCATTACAGCAATCACAAACCTCAGCTTGTCTCGAAAACAAAACATGCCCGTCCCATGTTTTTTCTCTCTTCAGGGATTTGATTAATGTCTTCCTTTTTTGTTACTTTTTTTCTCAGCAAAACCCAGATTTATGTAACGAAAATTAAGGGCATTAAATTATGAATATGAACCTTATAAATATATATATAAAATATAGAATAACTATTGTAGAAAATATTGTTATTTGCTGTAAAATTCAGAGCTTTTTTGCTGAAAATCTTGTTATTTGCTGAATTGAAATGAATGTGGAGTGGTCAGGACTCAGGAGGAGTGTGACAAAGAACAATGAATGTAACAAGAGTACTCATAAAGCGATGTCCTAATGTGGTGGTGGTGATGGTGGGATCCATAGCTACATGCAAAAGTGGAGCCTACCCTGCATTTAAGTGTGTTTGGTGATGGTGCAATCGGACCTCTTTGAATTGATTAATCTATCGATTTATTTATCTTCCTCTTTACTCTAGTTCTTATATTACTCCAAGTAACGAGCAGCTAGCAGAAGACTTGGACACTGAGAAACTGCACCATTTTTTCATAGTTTTTTCTCCATCTTAATCTCCATTTCCACATTAACAAATTTCTTTAAAAAAACTTCTATAGATAGCATCATTCTTTTCAAAAAAAGAACACTATTTAATTCGACAATTAAAATGAACAAATCGTATGTCCTTACATCGAATAAAATTTGGCTACATTATTAATTATAGTAAAAAGTTAATCAAGGCTTGTTTTTTATTTTAACATCAATATTATCCCTTAGTGATTGTTTTGGCTAATACGCCGTCGTTCTCGAAACTATTGACCGTTGATTCTACAATCCCGTCCAATAAGATTCGTCCAGATTTGTATTTGGTTTATGGCTACGAGACCTTGTCGGGCATACGAAATAAAATTTATAACCTGTTTGTACACATGTGCTAATTTACTCTTGTGACCAATCACCACCGCTTTGGATTTAACTTATGTCGGTCTGCGTTGACCAAAAACACGTGAAAAACTGAGACGTTGACTGACAGTTCACGAAACGCGAAACGGACATTCAATCACATGCCACATTGGGGTCTGTTTGGATCCGGGTACAATTGTCTGCTTGTGCCTTGTATATTATTCTAATCCGTACTGGAGTAATCTCGTAATCCAAACAGAGTGGTATAAAAAGTTTAAGGAAGTTAATTATTACTACTACTACTATTGTTTTTGTAAAGTAGACGGCGCTAATTAAACATCATAATTATAAAGTGCTTAAAAACTTCATAATGACAAATTTAACAAAAAGTTTTTGTTTCGTTTTTCAATCACTCACATTTATATTCTTCTCGATCGGTTGGCATTCTAAGAATCTTTCAAGCTTCTAAATAGCTGAATTTAATATTTAATGATACTAAATAAGTAGATTTACTTTTAATTAGATTATTTTACTTAATAAATAAGTTTGTCAGAATTAAGATTTTCCGAAGAAATCAAAATCTCTCATAATTATTCTAACATATCGTTTTAACTTAAATGATTCATAGACATTTAAAAATTGAACTCCACGTAAGTGATGTAACCATGCTTCTACCTACGTGTATAGCAAAACTCATTAGTCTTTAGGCCCTGTTTAATTTTTCATGAAATATTTAATGAACGAAAATAAAATTAGATGGAAAAGGGGAGAGTGTGTTTATTTTTTTCTATACATATGAAAACAAGATCAAAGCATTTAGTGTAAAACTTTCCACCTGATTTTAACATTTCATTTTTTTTCTATCCAATGTGTTTGAAATAGAGATTTAAAAGCATGGAAACATATATGG
>JAWWMW010000079.1:539209-549901 GCA_035048345.1 Echeveria elegans | reverse complement strand
AAAGTTGATATTTGTTTGGAGGTGGTGATAACAAAAAAAAATGACGAACTTGTGGTGTTTAAATTAAATTATTTTTACTAAGAGTGTTTAAGTCCAAATTCAGTGTATAGAGAGTGTTTAAAACTAATTTTATCTTTAATAAATCATATGATTTACATATTGCATCCTTTGATGCATTCGCATATACAAATGCAAATGATAATACATTATTGGTGCACCATACGATTTAGTGATACGTGATTAATAGAGTTTGGAGTTTGGATCATCCATGAAGTAGTAGCATTTATTATGTTTGGTGGAAGACAAAATATTGATCATGATTAAAAATGATAAACAAAATTTTAAACAGGAATGCGTATGAGTTGTTATTGATAACTTTAAACTAGCGGTCTGTTGATAATAAATTTGTAATAGAAATTATTGGTACATTTCATCAAACTTCGACCATCACCAATTTATATTTCGTATATCGATAATATAGCTAATGTGATAATTATTTAAGAATATTATTTAAAATAAGATATTTATTGATTTTTTTGACCCGTTTCAAAGAATCGTGGATACAGTTTGCAAATCTGGTTATATTGTTCTCTTTCATAATTAACTAGAGGAAGCATCTGTCGTTCCGACGGTGATGCGGCGGGATCAAATGTTTGTTGCCTCCCTTTTGAAATCTTATGCAAATTCGGTGTTTTTGATTCGAATGTCTTCATTTTATTTCCCTCAACTTTTCAACAGTTTCCGATTCACTTTTCATCATTTATGATGCTCTATTCTTCGATTCTTCACCCAGTTTCTCATATGCTCTGTTTTCAAATTTTTGGAAAGGAAGGAATGGGTTTTAGCAACAAACGATGCGGTTTTAGCAACGACTGTTACATCACAAAATGGATGAGTTTTAGCGATGATTGTAAGTTTCGTCAATGAATAGATGATGGGTTGAAAAGAGGTCATAATATTTTAACGACGATTGTTAAAGTTTTGTCGCTGAATGAGGAGGTCATAAGATTTTAGCGATGAATTTTCGAGTTTTAGCGATGACAAATTTCGTGACTGACATGTATTCTATTATACACTAGTAAACATTGCACAATAATTTGTGCATATAATGTGGAGATATGTGGAGATAGAATTAGTTATGATGATTTTATGTTGTAAGGTTATTTTTGGAAAAAGAATTTGTCGCCAGCTCAATTGGGGCTTAGCCTTTATTAATAGTAAATATAGATTCTAATAGACCGTTAAATCATAGCATCAATTACACAAATTAATAAATTTTACTTTAATTCAATTTTAATTAGTCTGGTTGGTTATTTTATCACTATCAATACTCTATTGCCAGACAAATATAAGTAAACAAGTATACCGTCCGTCGTTCCGACGGCAATGCGTTGTTCCAGATGCGCAATCAAGGGGCGAGACTCGATCGACTAATTTTTAGTGTCATGTGGGCCGAATTTAAATGAGTTTGTTTTTTTGTCATATGTCTATTTTATTTTATTTTATTTTAATTTTATCTTATTCATATTTTTTCTTATTCCGATTTATGCTTATTCTTATTTCTATTCCTATTTTTCCTTATTACAGTTTAAGCTTATTTTTAATTTTTAATTTTTATGGGCTGGGAAAATGGGCCGGGTTGTGGGCCGCGAGTTGGGCTGGGTCGTGAGCCGAAAAATGGGCCTGTCGTAAATGGGCTCAGTCATGAGATTGAGAAAATGGGTAGCTTTTAGCTATAAAACCATACTTTTAGCTACGAAAAAAAATCGTCGCTATTGGTGTGTTGAGGACATAGTCCAATTATTAGTATAGATTTGAGGGGTTTTAAGGCAACAACGGTTATGGGGCTACGGTTGTAGCCTTCTAAGGAAAAGAGTACATGTTGATTTATTCTGCAAGTTTATTATTTAGGAACAAAATTTATTATTTAATTCATCTTATTATTCCCGCGCAGATATACATCACGAGTTAAAACATAAACCCTAGAGGGTCGCCTTATTCATCTCTGTACGAACTTCATTTTTAACATCCCTCTCACGTTACAATTACTTTCAAAGCCGCTCCTTACACTTCATCATATTCCTTACCCTGCCTGGACCCAGGTCCGAACACAAGCAGCTCTTCTTTGTTAAACTTCAAGCTCTTGGCGTCCTCTCGAGAGATACGGTACGAGTTCATCAACACCTCTTCAGGGAATCCTCTGAAAACAGACACTCTTCCTGCCAGTGGGCTCACCATCGCATTGTCGATGGTCTTGAATGACACCCATTCGCACCCTTCATTCCCGGCTTGCTTCAAAATGACAAAGTTTTGTGGCACGATCAACAGCTGGCCCTCTTGCACTTGTCCGTCGAACACGTTCTGGCCTTGCTCATTAACCATTTGAACCCTGCTGTTGCCTCGGGTGATGTAGACAATGCTGTGCGAGTTCATGTTGTATATTGGTGCCAGCAGAGCATTCTGCGCTACCACAATATTATACAAAACATCAGGGACGGTTAAGCAACAAAATAAACTTTCTTGGAGGCTTGATTGCTATTTCTTACTCTGTACAGGACACCACGCTCAGCGCTTAGCTGGAGGTAGTTGAGGATGGGTAGCTTCTGGCTGTTGAGGGTGGTGATACGCCCAGCGCGTGGGTTGAACAGATCAGCCTGGATTGGATCAGCGATGTTCTGGATGAGTCTTGCATTGCAGAATGTCTCTCCAAACACATTGTTAACGTCAATCCACTTGCCTTCACGTCCACGACCCTGGAAGCGCTCTTGCTCCTCACGTGCGGGAGTAAGGAACTCGAGTGGCTCTTTAACTAGGACAATGCTTCCTCGTTGTTCATTCTGGCCTTGAATGCTTCTAATCACCTCCTGGTCTACGTTGAACACATCCGATAGAAGCTCCTCGTCAAAGCCACTGAAGATGCTTTGCCAGTTCTGTGATTGATCACCCTGTCCCTGGCCTCTTATTTGCTGTCCTCTTGTTCCTTCCTGTCGTCCTCTCATCTCCTTCCTGCCTTTGCCTTGCTGGGATTGTGAGCTTCCGGCCAAGAAGAATTTCTACTTGCACCAAAAGAAAGCATCGATGATTATTAGTTTGTCATGCATGCAAATGTAGGGTTAAAGAGTTTGGTCACTTGAAAGCAATTTACCCTGACGGATTGGTCGAGCTGGTTCGCATCATTGCTAGTGTCAAATATGGTGATAGCGACGATCGGGGTCTGTCCGTCGTTGTAGATCCAGTGAGATACACCAGCTGGCAAGGCAATGACGTCTCCTTGTCTGAAGTTTCGAATCTTTTGATGCTGGTCATTAAATTTGCCAGCCTGACCTCGTCTTTGGCCATGCTCGTGCTCCCGCTCGCCGCGGTGGCTTTCACGCCCGCGCTCTCCATGACTCCATTGGCTAGAACCTTGTGAGGATCCAGACTGGTACGTCTCTGGGCATCCAGGGAAGACTGCTCCAATCACTCCCCTACCTGTTACAAATTTCGTTTATCAAATCAACGAAAAGTCAACCATTAGAAATAGTTAATTTTTTGAAGCATTTCAGGCTTGCATTACCTTCAACAATGTAGGAGAGCTGAGGTGAGTTGGTGAATGAAGGCAGCATTAATCCCTGAGGCTCAATAACGTGTCGGACAGCATTGACTCCAGCGCACTGGAACTCCTGATCATCGCTACTCCAGTACTCAATCGTACCACCCTCAGCTCTGATCCTGTTAGAAGGCTCAAGAGCTTGGATGCTATCAAGCTTACACTCATTTCTAGACCTCAAAGGACGGTGACGTTGCTGACCTTGCCATCCAGAGCCAGTTGACCATGGTCCAACTGATGACTGAAAAGGCTGAAACCCTGAATACCCAAAACATCCGGTAGCTAACACTAGCAACACACAAAGTGTTAAAGACATTGAAGGAGCCATGTTTGCTTGAACAACGAGTGTAGAGTGTTTTTAACTCTTGTGTGATTTTTGGTGATGATAATGGAGAGGTGGCCGAGTGAAAGTTTTTATAGTAGTGAGAAGTGGAGATTGGAGTAGTGAGACGTGGCGGGTTGGAACAGAGATGGGGTCTGGATTGTTTTGCATGGGTGCTTGGTGTGTTTACACATGTTTTAAGATATGAAAATGTGGCGAACGTAAGCTGTCAATGACAGTGTGTTGTGGCTAAGGCTGACTGGCCGCATGAGGTGGCAAGTTTGGTGGTCATTCGTTTTGTGATAACTATCGGGCCGTCAAAATAATGGGCTATGTGACGACCCAATAAGCCCACTGACAATTTGATTCTGATTAAATAAAAGTATACAATGTAAAAGAAATTGTGAAAATGTAATGTTTGCTGTAACTTTTGACGAAAAATCATAAAAGAATTTTAACATAAATCGAACCTCAAGTTCGATAAATATAATGGTTAATTGGGAATTAGAATCTCAAATTTCAAAAAAGAAGAAGTCGAATTCCAAGATATACATCTTCTAGTGAAAAAGATCTTGATGATCGAGTCTCAATGGCTTTCAACAATATACGTTTGCCCAAACCACAATGTCCATTATTCACTACAAAAAAAAAGGCGCTAGAAATAAATTTCTGGTCGATAAAAGTGGTCGCTAAAAAGCTAGACGCAAATGATATTTAGCGACCATATGGACGCTATAGTTGGCGACCAGGACATTTAGCGTCAATGTGATCACAATTTATTCGCTAATTTTAATAACATAAACATTTTTGAAAATATAAAGATCAGCGACCACGTGGTCGCTAATGAATTAATTAAAACACTTGATCGCTATTTAGTTAATTAAAAAAAATTAGAAATTGGTCGCTAAAATTTATATTTTTGAACATGTTTTCGTTCTTAAAATTACGGAATTAATTGTGACCAGTTGGACGTTAATGTTAGCGACCACGTGGACGCTAATGCATAGTATTAAATTAAATATAATTTTTTTATTTAAAAATTATTTCATAAATAATAAATAAAATAAAAAAATAAAAAATAAAAAAAATTAAATTTAAATATTTAATACTAAAAAAGTTTTACAAAATAAATATTTTTAAAACATAAAAAAATACACACTAATCTGTCCGCGGTGCTGGTGGGCACAGCGGCGGCGGCTGCCTGGAAGAGGAAGCCCCATCCCCCCGCATCTCGACAATCCAAGCCTCCATCCTCCATTGAGCCTCCACGATTTCTACTATCCGCTTCTTCATTCGGTCATCTCTTGTGACAGTTGATCATTGCGGCGCTGCAGCTGGACGGGGCGAGCGGCCTCGCGTTTGTAGGAGGTAATCTGCTGGCTGAAAAACTCCGGCGCTGCTCCTCCAATTCCAAAAACTGTCGCGCATGGGCTAACACCGCCAACCGCCTCGTAATACATCTCGAAGGTATCCTGAAATGATAGCTCCTAATCAGACTACTGGCTGCTCTTCTGGGTGAGGATCTCCCGAGGTTGGACCTAATACATGTTAAATAATTATTAAAATAATGAATAATATCATAAAAATGTTAAATGATAAATATTAATAATTACAGAACTTACCGCTATCTCCTGCGAACGCTCATCCACTAGCTGCGTACGCTCCGACGCGCGTAAATGAGTGTGAATCATCAACTCAAGAGGCGTGACTGGCCTCCCCAGTTCTGCCTCATACATTTAAAATTAAATATTTGTAAAATAAATTTAAAGTTTAAAATTGAATAAACACTATTAAATAATTACATACCAAGCGACACCGGTGCTCGGTCATTCCGATGGACTCCGTTGTGTGGAGCGACGGGTTAGCCTTACGATTCACCTTTTGTCGCTCCCGGAGTGCGGCTAAGACAGGCTTGTTCCATTAGTCCATACACCGGTTCCAGCTCGCATCATTAATCCAGCGAGGTTGTACCTTATCTCTTCGAAACTTGTAGATAAGGTCATTGTAGTGTTTCGCCGCCTGCTTCTCCCACCTCTTCTGAACCTTGGCGAGGGGTCATATCTTTCGCTGTATCATTCCGGCAGAAGTGCGTCTGAGACAAAAAAAAGTATAAGTTAGAAACATATATATTCATTTAATATGTAAAATAATAAATAGAATGATATACCCTCCATACCGCAAACCAACGATCTATAGACGCTCTACTGGCCTCTTGAAACCTCCAAGCGTTCGGATGCGGCTGGGAGGTGATGGCGGTAGTAGCCACGCACGCCACCCTGTAGCTGGGCTCCAATATACAGTTTAAATTAATCAACAATCTTAAAAATTATAAATTAACAGACTAAAAATAATAATTGAATAAACAGTAAAGCTAACCTGTCGCCAGTAAGAGTCAAATCTCATACATCAGTCTCATCGAGGGTTCGTGACCGGCGTGTGGTCTAGGTCTACCAGAAGGCACCGCTACAACAGAGTCGGTCGCGTCAGCAAATGCAGCCGCATCAGCAGAGCCGGAAGCATCAACTGAGGTGGCGGCGGCAGCAGCAGAGGCGGTGGCGTCTGGGTCATGCAAAGTGCTCATGGCTCCTTGCTGCGGATCGGTGACGCCGAATGGGTAAAGTCGAATGAGTTGATAAACTCGCCTGTGTCCATATAGGCCCGCGAATCTTTCCCAGACCGGGGAGCGTCACCCGTGGCGTTCGGGAGACGTGCAGAACTAGGACGTCTAGGCATAGTCTTAACAACAATATAAAAATATCTTAGTTTACAACTAATTCAATAAACAATAATTCACAACAAAATTTCAATTCATACTTTAACAATCATATCAACAATAACGACGTCTATAAACATACAAATTCACATATATTATCAAATCAAACAAATTCAACCATAGAAAAACATAAAATTCATAATTTTAACTAAATAACAATCGCATTATAAATCACAAAAACATATATAAAACCACAAATTCACATATATACAATAAATAAATCTTAAATAAACATAAAACTCAAATTTAACTACTTCAACATATATAAAATAAATTAACATAAAATAAACACTTACAATAATTAAAAAGGAGTCGAAAATCCAACAGGAGCATCGTCGGCGGCGGAATCCAACAGGCAGCGGCGGAGCTTTAGGGTTTAGAGAGAAGGATGATTGTGGCGAAATCTGAGGACTTTCGCTTTTATATCGATCATTTAGCGACCAGTGGTCGCTAATATTAATTGGTAAACATACATGTAACTATTTAGATATAAAAGACTCACATATTGGTAAAACCAAGTGGTCGCTAATATTAATTCGATTTATAAAAAATAAATATTAACGACCAGGTGGATGCTAAAATTTATTTATTTTTTAATATTATTTTTAAATAAATTTTATTTTACGAAATATATAATATTTAATCAATTTAGCGACCACGTGGGCGCTAATATTTGCCGCTAAATTTTTCGCACCAAAGTTGGCGACCAAGTGGACGCTAATTTTTTCCGCCAAATTTTCTCACGCATAATAGCGTCCAGATGACCGTCTGCGTTCACATGGTCGTTGAAATTTGCATCCACTATATTTTAGTGATCACGTGGACGCTAATTAGCGTCAATTCTTACTTGAACGCTAAAGTGTGGACACTAAAACGGCAGATTATTGTAGTGATTTATGTACTTCCTAAATTTCCGATACTTGCTATGTCCCTTTTCAAAAGATAGAACTTGAAAAAATTAAATAACTATTTCTAAAAAGGTGAATCGCATATGTAATTTAATATCATTTTGTATAATGTACTTTAGATTTTCAAAGAGAAACTTTTTTCCATCCAAAATTTGGTTTATCAAAATATATATTAATTACTAGCTAGGGTTTTAATTACAAAATCAAATTTTGACCGTTGTAGTGATATTTGTTGTGTACCCGGATTTTGTATGGGTAAATTCAATACGTAGATACGTCAATTTTACTTTACAGTAGAATTATATAGTATGATGATATAGGCATATAAAAATTCTCCTTTCATAACCATCTCATAACATTCAAAAAGATTACAAAAATTATCAAAGTTGCAAGTTCAAAACAAAATTTCCGCACAAAAGGTTCATAATTCAAATTTCAAAATATCAAAAACTAAATGTTTCAAAAATATTTTCATCAGCGTCTCCATCTTCAACTTCATTCAATTCGTCTTCAAAATATCAAAAACTAAATGTTTCAAAAATGTACGGTGTTTTTCTGTCTTCATTTTTTGTGTTTTCTTTATTTTTTAAGTGATGACCTGGGTTTTTAGCTGGCCCATTTTTATTTTATTTTATTGTTTTAGGTTTTTTTATGCTGATACAGTAATTTTGCAATAACGAAACATAGGTAAAATTGCTTTCAGAGTTTGATTTTACCAAAAATCGTTTATGCCTACATTTTAATACGAAATCGACACCTGAATACGTAAATTCGGTAAAAAATGTAGTTTTAATACTAGTATTTGACAACCTTGCTCTTATTCTTTTATCCATGCTCAGCATAAAAGATTTGTGTAATTTGCAACCAACTATTAAGAATTTGCAAAGCTGGTAGACAAAACAGCCAATCCTAAGGCCGTGACACGGACCTCACTAACCATTGGAAGAAGCATGCATGAGCGTGCCCCCTTCTCTAATGATAACTGGCTCATTGGTCAATAGAACTCTCTACATTCCGACCAGCATTGATCCTCAGGTTTTAGTCTCAGCACTTAGTATCGAGGTCGAGGTTTTCTCTTTTAAAAACCATGTTATCAGTAGAAAATCATTATCATCCATACCATCACCAACACCATAACCTTCATCATCGTGCACTCTCTCGTCTAACTTTGGCATACATAAGCCAAATTCCTCATTCACTAGTCCCGTGAAGTCTTTTATCAACAGGTTTGCAATCAGGGCAACTCCACAAGCCCTATACAATGTTATGCCCTACAACAAAGTTGTCAATCACTACGTTTCGTCTGATGGTATTACTAGGTCGTTAATCAATCAGCTGGACCTAGAGGTGGCAAAGTAATCCGTTGGATTAAAAGAATCCAATGGATTAAATGGATTAAACTCTATCCGTTTATATCATTTAATCCAATTATATGTATTAAATGGATTGGACCATTTAATCCATTTAAAATTCATTAATAATCCAACTAGTCAATCCATTTTGCCACCTCTAGATGGACCGACCGGTCACTGTGATTACAGTACTTAATGTTAGTGATGGTGAATATGATGACGTCCACCACAGAGGGGCAGAAGATCTCGATCTAAACTTGAAACTCTAAATACTTACTAATTTTAGATGATTTCTCATTTGTACCGTACGAAAGTAATTTGATTCGAATTGCTGGTATGTACAAATGTTTGTCATATTTTCTTATTTATTTTTTGTACTCAGATTATGTAATACTTATTGAAAGGGAACCCTATAAAAATTTTCCATGAGTGCCCGAGAAGGTAAGGATTCCCCCCTACATTATTTTGGTTCCACCATCAATTTGAAGCCAACAATCCCACATCTGAAATCTCTCCTGATCATCAACTGTTTCACTCACGATCATAAACTTTAAATCCTAACGACAGACGGCACTGCTCTCCAGGTACATGGAGCTATTTTTTACGGTAACATAGAATAACATCTTAACAGATTTTTAACCAGGTTATAACTTGACATCAAAATGGGAATAGTGTTCCTAAATTAGCTAAAGAAGCTTTTCAGGGTCGAACTCTCCAAAGTGTCAAGAGTCAGGGTCTCTGATTGACGAAGATGAGAATAAACAGAAGGGGCTGAAGAAGGAAGGGATTTTAAACGGAATCAAGCCGAAGCTTTCAGGGATGAGTCCCAAGTTCAGCCATGAGAGTAATAAAACATACTTCAGGAGCTTTTCAGATGCAGGCAGGGAGATGAAGAAAAAAAATGGACCACCAGCTTACTATGAAAGAAGAAATGCGTCGTACCGAATGTGCAATCGAACAGATCAAATATGAGTGGGACTCAATCAGTCAATTTTTGGGCCCATGTGGTCCGTATAATTTAAAACTTTTAATTTTTAATGGGTCGGGCTGGACCCTTGTGTTATGTGAAAATTTAAACAGACCCGTGTGATCTGTGTACATTTAAATTTTTAATAGGTCGGGCTGGGCTCATGTGTTTATCTAAAAATTTAAATGGGCCCGTGTGGTCTGTATAAATATAAAATTTTAATTTTTAATGGGTCGGGTTTGGCCCGTGTGGTCTGTGTAAATTTAAACGGGTCCGTGTGGTCTGTGTAATTTTAAAATTTTAATTTTTAACTATTAATTTTTAATTTTTATGGGTCGGGCTGGACCCGTATGGTTTGTGTAAGAACAAATTAAAAAATTTAAAAGTAGGAGCAAAATAGGTAGTTCATATTTTGATCGTCCATCTCCTCAATCATTTATTCTGTTATATATATAAATATGTAAATATAGATTATACTTAAATTTTATGATCATCACATTTTAAATAATTTTCTATTGATTTAGCTGTTTCTAAGTTACGATGATGGCCGCTTTGAACCATGTTGTATGGCATTGTGGTTCTAGCGTCTATATATCAATGGGACAAGTGTCAACCTCGTCGTTCCGATGAGAATTTTCTTCATATTTTAATTCAATTTTAATAAAGATTTTCAACGTTTCTCTCTATAATTTTATTCTTGTAATTGTTGAATGCTATATATTTCTAATTTTTTGAATATAGTTTCATTATATTATTTTTAATTTTGTGACAACCCGTCATC
>JAWWMW010000079.1:527376-539109 GCA_035048345.1 Echeveria elegans | reverse complement strand
CTTCCATGTCGATGATTGCTTCAGCTACTTGTGAGTATTCCAATCCTTAACCTGACTGCAAATGACAATGATAAACTCAACAAAAGTCGATCCACTTGAAACGCCAAAATACGGTGCAGTGCAGTTCAAGTTCGAAAGTGCAGTTCAAGCTCAAAGAATACATGCATAAAACTACAGTTCAAGTGGAAAGCAAGAGAAGGAATGAAAAGTACCAGTTTCTGTTCCAACAAGAAACAGAGGAATGCAGCAAGATTTTTATATGCAAGTGAAACAGAAATCAAGTCGTGTGCTTCCAGAAGGCAGTAGCACATCTCATGGCCTGCACCACGCTACAGGTCTGCAAATCCCTTCGAAAAATATTTTACCTTCTTTGTCTACTTGTATCAAATTTTTATCCGTATGCATAATTTCACAATTGAAGATTCAACGCAGCCCAACTGCTGAATAGTTTTGTGCCTGGAGGTTCTTAAACTCCATCACCAGAAATAAAATATTGTTTATTACCACGTAAACTATAGAGTCATCCGTAAAATGTAATATACTCAAAATCACCCATTAAAATTAATTATTTTAATACATTTTTAGAAATAACGTTTATAAGTAACAGTGATGGATGAATTTTTAAAAGAATTAATTTTAATGAATATATTGAAAGTATTAATCTTTTTGAGTAATATCATATTTTACGAGTAATTATTAAAAAATATGTTTTTTTACGGGTGTTTCCTAATAATAACCCGTGTCACAGCTGCAATGTTCTGGATGAATCTTGCATTGCAGAATGCTCGACGTTATTAACGCCAATCCACTTGCTTTCACGTCCACGTCCCTGGAAGCGCTCTTGCTCCTCACGTGTAGGAGTGAGGAAGAGTGGCTCTTTAACAAGGACAATGCTTCCCCTTTGTTCATTTTGGTCTTGAATGCTTCTGATCACCTCCTGGTCTACGTTGAACACGTCTGATAGAAGCTCCTCGTCAAATCCGCTGAAGATGCTTCTCCATTTCTGTGATAGCTCACCCTGTCCCTGGCCTCTTATTTGCTGTCCTCGGGTTTCTTCCTGTCGTCCTCTCAGCTCCTTCTTCCTGCCTTTTCTTTGCTGGGATTGTGAGCTTCCGGCTAATAAGATTTTCTACTTGCGCCAAAATATAGCAGTAAACGATGTGTTTAGTCATGCATGCATGCAAATGTAGGGTTAAGGAAATTTTGTCACTTGACAGCAAACTTACCCTGACGGATTGATCAAGCTGGTTGGCATCATTGCTAGTGTCAAAAATGAAGATACACACCAGCTGGTAAGGCAATGATATCTCCTTGTCTGAAGTTTCGGATCTTTTGGTGCTGGTCATTGAATCTGCCAGACTGACCTTGTCTTTGGCCGCGTTCGCTCTTCTCGGTGGCTCTCACGCTCGCCGCGACTCCATTGACTAGAACCTTGTGAAGATCCAAACTGATATGTTTCTGGCACCCAGGGATGGGAAGACTGCTCCGATCACTCCCCTACCTGTTACAAATTTGACCAAATCAATCATAAGTCTACGAACAGTCAACGACCGATCAACAACCATAGAAATAGTCAGCTATTTGAAAGATTCCACGCATGTATGTACCTTCAACAATGTAGAACAGCTGAGGCGAGTTGGTGAAGGAAGGCAGCAACAATCCCTGAGGCTCAATAACATGTCGAACCGCGTTGACTCCAGCGCACTGGAACTCCTGATCGTCACTACTCCAGTACTCAATCGTACCACCCTCAGCTCTAATACTGTCAGTAGGCTCAAGAGCTTGGATGCTGTCAAGTTTGCACTCATTTCTAGACCTTAAAGGACGGTGACGTTGCTGACCTTGCCATCCAGAGCCAGTTGACCATGGTCCAACTGATGACTGAAAAGGCTGAAACCCTGAAAACCCTAAACATCCAGTAGTTAACACTAGCAACACAAAGTGTTAAAGACACTGAGGGAGCCATGTTTGTTTGAACGACAAACGTGTGTAGAGAGTGTTTTTTTTAAGTCTTTTGTGGTTTCTTGGTGACGAGAGTGGAGAGGTGACCCAGTGAGGGTTTTTATAGTGGTGGATATTAGAGTAGTGACACGTGGCGGGTTGGAACAGAGATGTGGTGTGGATTGTTATGCATGGTGGCTTGGTATGTTTACACGTGTTTTGAGACAGAAATGTGGCCAACGTAAGCTGTGAATGACAGTGTGTTGTGTCTTAGGCTGACTGGCTGCATGAAGTGGCAAGTTTGGTGGTCATTCTTTTTGTGATAACTATTGGGCCGTGGAAATAATGGGCTAAATTAGCCAATTGATAATTTCATTTTGATAAATAAAAAATACAATAAATAAGAATTGTCAAAATGATGTTTGCAGTAATTTTTGACGGCAAAGACAAATCATAAAAGAATTTCATCTTAAATGGAACCTCAAGTTCGATAAATATAATGGTTAATTGGGAATTAGCATTCCTAAGTTCAAAAAAAAAAGAGTAGAATTCCAAGATATCCATCTTCTTCTAGAAAAAGATCTGCAGGCTAAGATCTGAACAGCTTTCAGCAATATACTTAATGTTTGCTCTAACCACAATGTCCATTATTTTCTGGACTTCTCGAATTTCCATTACTTTTGTGTCTGTTTTCAAAAAACAAAACTTGAAAAAATTAAATAAGAATTCTTAAAAGGTCAATAGCATAGGTAATTTAATATCATTTTGGAGACTGTATTTGAGAATTTCAGTGAAAAAAACATTTTTCATGCAAAAATTTGGTTTACCAAAATGCATACTAATTACTAGCTAAGGTTTTAATTACGTAAGCAAACCTTTGACCGTTGTAGTATTTTGCTGTGTACCCTAATAAAGGTTCATCTCTCTTATTCTTTTATCCATGCATTATAAAAAGTGCTTGTAGAATGTAAGTTTGTAGCAAACTACTAAGAATTCGTAAAGCTCTGATGAACCATGTCCAGTGTTACATGGTAGACAAAACAGCCAATCCGGGGGCCGTAACACCGACCTCACTAACCATCGGAAGAAGCATCTACTTGCCCTGGCCCTCCTCCCCGATGATAACCCTATCATCGTTCAACAGATCTTCTCTCTACATTCAGCCCTCAGTACCGTCGTCGAGTTTTTCTCTTTTCAAAACCATGGGATGCGTAGATAATCATCAGCTTCCGAGTCATCCCAATCACCATTACAATCATCATCATCGTCATCGTCGTACTCTCTCGTCTAACTTTGGAGTAAATAAGCCAACTTCCTCCTTCAATAGTCCCATGAAATCTTTTGTCAACAGGTTTGCAATCAGGGCAACTCCACAAGCCCTATATTACAATGTTGTTCCCAACAACAAGTTCGTCAATCAGTATGTTTCATCAGATGGTATTACTAGGCCGTTCATCAATCAGCTGGATCGACCAGTCTCTGTGATTACAGTACTTATTGATAGCGATACTGAAGATAACGAAGTGGACAACGGAAGGACTGAAGAGCTCGACTTGAGCTTGAAACTCTAATTAAATACTTCTTAATTCAGATGATTTTTCTTTAGTCGCGTACGATAATAATCTGATTTGAATTGATGGTATCTACATATGTTTATATAATGTTATATTATCTTATTTATTGGGTACCCTATAAAATTGTTTCAATAGGTGCCCAAGAAGTTAAGGATTCTCCAACAATTTGGTTTCCACCATTATTTCGAAGCCAAAAAAAGAGGCATTGCGTGGAAACACAAAGCCTGGTCA
Source organism: Echeveria elegans (assembly GCA_035048345.1). Classification (NCBI taxonomy): domain Eukaryota; kingdom Viridiplantae; phylum Streptophyta; class Magnoliopsida; order Saxifragales; family Crassulaceae; genus Echeveria; species Echeveria elegans. The sequence continues at coordinate 535,363 of JAWWMW010000079.1, read as the reverse complement.
ACAAGCAATATTTGAGCCTCAAACCTCATTTCTCAGCTACAAGCATGGCTTTCCATACACGTGTTTTCCCATATCTGATATCTCTCTTGACTGAGATCATCGATCATCAGTCACGATCACAAACTTTAAATCCTATCAACATATATACATACACCCATCCCCCGGAACATGGAACTAGCTTTTAAAGCAACATAGAATAACATCTTTAACAGATTTTTAGCCAGGTTATAACAAGACATCAAAATGGGAGCAGTGCTCCTGGATCAGCCAAAGAAGCAAGCCTCATCATTTATACAAGAGAAATACATATGTTACCCAAGCTGAATAGTAAGTCCTTGTCTAATGCTTGCTTGCCCAATCGTTGTCGGATGAGGATTGGAGTGGAGTCAGGATCAGTTTGAATCTTTGATATAGCATTTAATTTTCTACATTTCTCTGGTTAACAGAGGAAGTAACGAGCAATGATCCATGGGAGCCTGACGCCAAAACCATGACAAGAATTGCTGATGCGTCTTTAGACATGGATGATTACTGGATAGCTGTGGATGTTCTGGACCGAAGGCGAAGGTGAGACATGAAACCACATCAAAGAAGTTGAATTAGTCATCAAAATTAAACTATGGAGGCAGTTCTATAAATCTATGGCACTGTTGGAGTTCTTACTGACTAATGGCCCTGACGAATTTGCACGGGAGTGTATCTGTGACATTGATTTCATAGAGGGGGTTCATTCAGACATGTTGATGAAAACGGGTATGAGCTAATAATACCTGTAAAAATGTACGTAAAATGTTGACTGAATCCAAGTCATGAACAAACAGGTACTTTTGCTTGACAACAGGTTTGACTGGGGAGCTGCAATGCAGAAGAAATCAGATAGAATAATGCAGCTAGCTTCTAAAGGGAAGAGAGAACCTGAAACAATCCAGAATGAAAACTATCAAAGTCACCAGGGTGATCCAAGGCTTTGGAAGTTTGCACATGTCACCGCCCATTTCCCCATCTTCCTCAACCCCTTCTTCTGGCAACTCTGCAAAATCTTCAGTTGGGACATGTTCTCCCGCAAGCTCGACATGGAGCGGATACGATCATGACGAGCTTTTCGAGGCCAAAACACCCAACAAGGCAGACTCGGCAACATCCAATCGGTAGGCATATGCAGTGCAGACAAAGCAGTATGAGAATCCTGTTAGCAGAACTGGTCTGACAAGGATGAGTAGGCAAACCAGCGGGAATGTTGACGATGAGGGAACTCATGGGTGGACCTTCTCAAAATGTCAGGAGTCAGGGTCTCTGATCGACGAAGATGATGATGAGGAAAAGGGGCAAAAGAAGGGATTTTAAACGCAATGCTTTCGGGGATGAGTCCAAAGTTTGGCCATGAGGTTAATAAAACATACTTCTGGAGCTTTTCAGATGCTGGCAGGAAGATGAAGAAGAAAATCGACCACCAGCTTACCATGAAAGACTAAACGATCTAGAAAACAGAGAATTCCATAGGGTTCTCAACACTGGTTAAAAATCAACTTAGGACAGATGATTTCAGTACAAACCTTGATTTTTGCTAGCGTAAGCTGGCTTCTTGAAACTTTCAAAGTGTAAATGATTTTTGAACATGTCTTCCACCATGAACTGTTTTCCCACCTGTATACACATCTGTCATAATATATATTGTATGATGGAAAAAGAGGATCACACTTGTCATTTGGTCCATCATGAACTGTTTTCCCACATGTATACACACCTCAAGTGGGTATTTAAGGAATCATTCGTTTGTGCTAAGGTAGTCTATTTTCTGAGTAAACGGGAGGAGTCAGTGGGGACGATGTGACCACCAACGTTACTCAGGATGTAAGTCTGATGGAGTTGTCACGGAAGCTCGACTAGTTTGCTAAGGCTAGAGATTGGGAGAAGTATCACAGTCCAAGAAATCTTCACCTCGCTATGGTATGTTATATGTTACAACTCTTTTAGCGATCAGTGTCTTGTTTTGAATGAGACGTTACTGTAATGGTAACGTCTGGTGTTCCAGGTTGGAGGGAGTGGGGGAGTTATCAGAGATATTTCAGTGGAGGGAGGAAGTGGCACGAGGCCTACCGGACTGGAAAGAGTCGGATAAGGAGCATTTAGGGGAGGAGCTGTCGGATGTGCTGTTGTACCTGATCAGGTTGGCTGATGTATGTGGTGTTGATCTTGGTGATGCCGCGGTTAGGAAGATTGTGAAGAATGGGATCAAATACCCTGCAAGGAACACCTCTTGATTTATTGAATCCACATTTTTACATCTGGAGGAAAGTGAAAACAAAATTCTAGAGGATGAAATGAGTATGGATAAACTGGAATGGGATCATAGTTAAGATTCTTTATATCCAACCATCCTTAACATTTAAAATACAGACTATCTGTCTAGAATAAACTGGAATTACATATGCGATAAATGATAAATCAGAACTTATCGCATGTTTTCTCTGCGCCTGACGTAACGGGTTCTGTCATTGTATCTTGGTCTATCTTGCGCTCGTTGAGGCACAGGCTCTACCCTCTTTTGTCTTTCTGGAGATCTTTGAACTATTTCTCCATTTACAAAAAGCTCAGCTGCAATACCCAAAAAACCCATAGAACTGAGCAAACTGTTTTCAAGAAGCTTTACTTTGTTTGTGCTAGGATAAACAAAAAAGAACTAGGAAAAAAAGACCGTACAGAAGTAGGAGCTAATAAGAGTGTTTCATGGGGAAACATTCTAAAACCCATAACATGCAAGAACATTATAAGTTAACAATCAATGATATGATTACATACACAAAGGGCATAAGCAATTAACATGAGTAGACTGATGGCAGCCATATATTCTTAATCACTGATATTGAAACAAGATCATATCTGAAACCGTTCAGGCAATAAGGATTCAAAAAAACAGTTCCTTTTAACCCAAAGAAGGTACACCTAACTCCTCTCCTAAGCTAATAATATCTAGTCACTTGTCACATTGAACGCTCCTTATATAAACTTCCCATGTACGAACTCATGCATTTGATGTTACACCAGTAGTCATCTTAAATTTGTTGTAAACTGTAAAGAGTGATTGCCCTCTACACAAAATCCGAGTTCCAAATCCAAGTCCAACTCGAGCTCTATTTATCATACATAGCCTACAACAGTACAGAGAACATTTCTGACATGAAGACTTGCTGATTTCAATCAATGCCAATGCACCCATCACAAAGATGTACATTTCAAAAATGAACAGAAAGCTAGTGCTTCTCATACCTCCATAGTCCTTGTTTTCAGCATCCACATACGAATCCGGAAGCACAAACAGCACACCTGGCAACCCTAAACAACCAAATACATCACACAAAAACCAATCAAACATCTCAATTACTAAGTACCTTCAATTCACTACTAACTATACACAGAACTCACCTTCCAGCTTGTTCGAAGTCTCCTCGTCAATCTCACATCCAAATCCAAAATATCGCTCACACGACACATTATATATCTTCTTAACAGCCTCCTCTGCACTGCATCAACATAAAAACAGTGAAATTTCCAAATCCAAAATCCAACATTCAAAAAAAAAAAGAGAAAAGAACTCTCTGATTGTAAAAATGATTCCTTTTTCACCTTCCAACAACTTTAGCCAAAGTCTGTACATAACAATCAATCATCTGCTGCTTGGTCGCACCCTCACCACCAGGCTTATCAATAACAATAAGCCAGTGTTCATAATCACATCCAGGAAACAAGGGGGCCATCTCCGTCGGGGGTCGGTCACTAAAATTGGATCCAGAATTCAAAGGAGAGTATGCCGAATCTCTTCTCTGAGCCATACACTTCACGGATGCATAACGTGGGACATGAGCTGTGTGAGAAAGAAATGTATACCGCTTGTGCAGCAGCTGCTGCTGCTTTAATGGAATTGGTGGAACGAAGGGGGTGGTGAAGTTGAGTGGAGAGAGGATGTGGTATGTCGCGGCGGCGGCCATCGCTGCGGTGGCCATCTTTTTTGGGAGAGAGTTTGATTGTTGGGAAATCAAGGGTTTTAAGGGTCTAGGAAGAAGATAGGAGAGATGGGGTTGTAACTTGTAAAGAGAAAGGTCTGTTCTTTTAAATTTAATTTAATTTCTGTTCAGTGATAAACATTCTATTTTTAAAATTATTTTAAAAGTGTAATAAGACTTGAAATTTTGAAATTATGAGACAAGCTTAATACGCATATTCACTATTGTTAAAACTATTTTTTAAAATTAAAAATAATATGCAAATGTAATTAATTAATTAATTTTAAATTTTCTGTTCAGTTCAGTTCGGTTCAGTTTCAGTTCATGTCAAAAGAACAGACCAAAAGACTGTGCTTTGGGCGGATCTTTTATTTCAACCGGGTCAAGTTGTTCGGATCCGGAACAAAGCATAAAAGGTTGTGAAATATGATTTGTTTTCTTAGGAAAAATTGTTACTTTTTCAATAATTCATTATATTATTGAAATATTTCTTAAAAAGTAATTTCTAAATTATCCGTAAGTCTACCTAAATAGGAATATCTGCCTAGTCCGTCAGTTTAGGCGCAATATGTTGATAAATTAATATATACCAATATTTGATCTCTTGCTTTGATCACGAAAGATGACTATCTTCATTTGCTTATTTCTCCCAGAATAATTTTAAATGTCAATTTTTTAATTAGAAAATCAACAATATATCTTAAAATTATGCTGATAAATAATTTAATTATATTTACCAGTGAGGATCTGATAAAAAAAGGTTTTTATTATAAAAAGTATGAAGAATTCTACACCATTGTTTAAAAGTGACTCAACTCTGTAGATTAGAGAATCAAAATAAATAAACGTTACTATGTATTAATTTCCCTTTACCTAATTAAATATAAATAAAAAAAGTAATTTCTAATAATAATATCTAAATAGAGAGATGAGTTTCCCACTTTCTATAGAATTAACCACTTTTTTTATGTAATCCATCCCTAATTCTCATACTTTTAAATTCTTTCTTTGCGACACTCGAAATTCGGGTCAAGTTATACTTGGATCCAATGCCGCTATAAAACGGATCTTAAATTTTTCGTAAATACTGAAGAACGCGGTCTTACTCTTTATCTGCTCAGCTTCAGACCATCACTTCGTTTCCCGAGACGAGACTTATGATGACGTCAGCAGCCTCAGGGATGTTGGTCGGAGCGACTCCGACTTTAAAACTCCATACATTGAAAGCTCCGGCTGCTAGCTAGAACGTCGTTGACGACAACAACGGCAGCGGTAAATGATTTGCGCTCTGAGCAGAATCAAAATCTCGTGTCCGGAAGTCTGCGGCGGGAGAGGAAGATTCTGCTACCGATTGTTGCTCGTAAGACTTGTTTTATGAATTGATTTTAGGTTTGAGATTTGGATTGTGTAAATTTAGGGTTTGAGATTAGAGCTTAATTTTAGTTGTTAAGGTGCTTGAGAAGTGAAATGAAGCTCAGATTTTGGTGTTAGTTTGAATGGTAGATTAAGAATTTGATGATGTAGTGTACTTGTAATATTTTGTTTTTCAATTTGCGGTTTTGTCATTTGGAAACAATGTGGATTTGTTTAAGACTTTTGAATCTTGCAAGTTCTATTGTTCCTGTTCTTTAAGCTTGGCTCCGTGTGCAACGGTTGCAATATGAATGGTTTTTTTTTGTTGCTTTATGGCTACTTGGGTTGTGTGGCCGAATTACTTAAGCTAGAAAAGTTGGCATTTTGTGAGAATATGAGTTGGCTAGGTGTATCGGTTTAGCCGTTCAGGGTACGATGTGGGGGGTTGTCTTTCAGATATTACATGGTGATTATTTGACGAATGAAACTTAATGGCTTTGTAATGAATTAAGTGGAAAGATTTTAAATTAAGTAGAAAAGTATGTTTTTTTCAGTTTAACTTACTACTGATTTTGTTATTTTATCTGAGAAACTTAGTGAATTGGTGCACGACATTGCTGCTAGATTGTTATTTTTTGGTTATGGTGCCATCTTCGAGAGCTACCCGGCTTTTCATGATCGGATGAGTTTGTAGAAATATTGGTAGAGCTGTGTGGTTGAATTGCTTATGGTTAAGAAGAGTTCCCAGGGTAAAATTGGCATTCTTTGAGTACCTGATTTGGCAAGGTGTCTCTTAGTACAGTTTTGGGAGTTGTTTTCTGGGGGTTGCATGGTGTTTTGTTGTCAAAGGAAAATTTTTGGCTTTGTAGATGGTCAATTAAGGTTGATCGGTCAACAAGCTCCGGCTTCTCTTATTTTTTGTACCATTGGTGATTTAATATGAAGTGACTTTTGCTCGGTACAGAAAATTCAAAATCATTGATTCCTTGAAAAAGCGCAGCTAGAGTGATGCTTAAGCGTAACGCTAATTATGTCTTATTTGTGGTGGTTGCTTTTCAGGTAGGGTGTGTCCGTTCACTTGGAAGAAATCCAACAGGGCGAACAAAGTATCCTTTTCCAACCACAAGACAATAAAGAGGCAGTTTGTGAACCTGCAATACAAAAGGATATGGTGGGAGGGTGGAAAACAATTTTTGAAGCTCCGTTTGTCTACCAAAGCAATGAAGACCATTGAGAAGAATGGCCTCGACGCTGTAGCCAATAAAGCTGGGATAGATCTTCCCTAGTAATTAGTGACAAAGCTTTCCAATGTACTTACCATTTCAGCCAACAAAACATCGGGGCCATCTGAATGATGAATTCCCGATTGTTTCGTGTTTTTATCCAGTATTTCCCGGTATCCATTTTTCATCACCTCAGGAGCAATCCCGAGTTCAGAATGAAGCAATTTTAAATTTTTTTCTGTTTGTGGAAAGGTGGATCAACCCGACCAGGCTTGAAAATGTAGGCCGGCCCATTATACATCCAACCTTGTTTTGGTTTACTCTAATTTTTAGAAAATGCAACGGGAAATTGCAGTAAATCATCAATATAATACATGGTTATGTAGAAAATGATCATAATAAATATTAATTTTAATAGACCATTATTATATACTAGCGTACCACCCGTCGTCCCGATAGAAATGTGGCGGAAACAGTCACTTGTTATTCTATTTTTGTCACTCGCCGCGAGAAACTTGGAAGTGTGGACATGGTTTATATAGAATAGATTTTTAAGTTCGTGAATAAGTTTAAGCGAGAAATAAAAATATTTTGGGGTTTAGTGTTTTGGGTCTGAGATAGATTTTAACAATGAATTTTATAGTTTTAGCGACGAAAAAAGTCGGTATATGTGCAGTTGATGACACTCTGTTCTATTATATAATAGATTACCCGTAATCAAAAAAACATCATTGGCACTGTTCCGTTAAATGCGAGTGGCCATTTATTTATTGGAAAGTAAAATAAACCACCATTATAATGTATAATTTTGCAGAAAACAACCATAATAAGAAAGTAGTACATTAAATCACTATTATAAATTTTGCAAAGAAAATGTGCGTGCATCACAAAACCACATGTAAGCAAGCAATAAAGTTTTTGTCCCAACAACGTTTTGGTATTTTTTTTTATAAATTTAAAATAGAAAATACCAAAATGTTAGAATCAAGATTGCAAAAAGTAAACAAATGTTATATCTTGTGTTTTGTAAATGTTTGTTTTACAAATGAGTTTGTGCTTTTTTAGTTTTTTTACATATGTAGAGTGTTTCTGCATTTCTAAACTTTTTTATACCTTTGATTTTCACATTTTGGGGTTTTCCAAAAGTAAACTAAATGTAGTAACATGCTAGAAATTCAAAACAGTTACGAAAACATTACCGATTATAAAATAAGTATTTACAAAATATATGATCTAACATTCTTAAAGTTTTTTTGCATTTTTTATTTTAACATTTTGGTGTGTTTCTATTTTAAATTTTATTTTAAAAGGTTAACAAACTTTTATTCTAAAATTATCAATGTATCACCTTTTAAACTTTCTTAATGAATTTACGCGAACCTTTTTTGGATTTTTTGGATTTTTCAATTC
>JAWWMW010000079.1:503454-519111 GCA_035048345.1 Echeveria elegans | reverse complement strand
GAATAAAAGGGACAAGTAAAAATAGTCTCTTGAAAAGCAATGAGTGTTTGGTCGCAATGTGAAATATCATGAACAAAGCAGGGATACATTTTTTCCATTCTCGATACTTTTTCCCCTGCAACCGAGACAACGAAATGTCAAAAACCCCTACTATTTTTCACTGAAACTCCGTTCCCTCAATTTCCCGTGCAACCAAGCAGGGGTTAAGATCATTACATTTGCCCTGCTATGGCTAATCATGTTCAGTCGAAGTTCCTTATTTTAGGTAGTACCTCATTTCACGCAACAATGCCCAAGAAAAGATCTGATTTACTTTTACCTGTTGGAAGTACCAACACCCCTTGACACAGCAGCTTCAGCAACTACAGTATGACTTCTTAAGGAATATGTCCTTAAAATTAAGGCTAAAAGAATAGGACCAGAATGACATCCACAGCCATATGAAATGCACAAACATCTCAGAACCTGGTAATTAATGACGTACTTCTCTTGACCATTGGATGCATGATTTTTCGCATGCAATGATTTGAAGGTCACATTGTCCATCCTCAAGCCAAGCAGATACTGAGGTAATGAACCATTTTGGACCTTGAAACAATACAAACATCCCAATAGCTACCATTAGGGAAAGCTTGTCCTGGATTAAGAATGTTGACTGTCTCAAACCACTGGCAAAAATCACCTGCTGAACCCCTAGAGTCCTAAAAAGAAAATTCACGATGCAAGACGACAAATGAGTAGTTCCAACATCTTGTTGATAAACTTTACTCTTTAGCACCTTTCAGACCTCAGAATCCAGCGCACTCACCAAGTACCAGACGCATTGAATAGACCAAAACCGGGCTATGCTAGGCATGGCATTTAGCAAAAAAATGAAAAAACTGTGGGGGTACCAAAAGCCATGACTGAACTCTACACATTGTGGTATCCTCAAGCGTGCAATCCAGCACTCTGCAAGACGGAATGATTTTCACCAGTATTCATCCAACGCCCGATGAAACACTTTTTTGTTTAGGCTGTCATCATAACTCTAGCTCATTAGCACATCTCGCTCCACTCCTGTACATCACAAGGAGAATACAGGGAGTTGGTTACATGGTCTTTCAAAGTGTTAACTAGCCACTATGGTTACTGCTAATATGCCGTCTTGCAAAGTGATAACTAGCCACTACGGTTACTGCTACCATGCCTCCTTTCAAAGTGACAACTAGCATTATGGTTACTGCTACCATACGAAGAGCCAAAGTTGCACTTCTACATTACACGCCATGCTACATCCGAAGACAAGATCTCAAGAAACTAACCAAGTCACTAACCTGTGATTTCCAAAAGGGTCAAACAAAACAAAATCAGGAGGCACAAACTCAAAACCAACAAAAGTGAGATAGCAAAATGTTGAATAACAAGGAAATCTAAGTTCCGAATGAGATAGGCACATAATGACCATGCATAATTTAGAACTACACTCACACAATACAAAAGTAAACAGTAATAATCTAGTACTCCGCAAAGCCAGTATTTATTTAAACTAGCGAAAATAGATACTGCGAACTACTGGAATTCAAGCAATCCAACCAGTCAAGTGCACAACTCATTTCTTCACGGCTCCAGCTGGCCATTGAAAACAAGAAATGAAGAGACCATGTTGCGCATGTGCAGCAGTCTGACTGAACATCAAGGCCATAATTACTGTTGTTGAGGTTGACGAGTGGGAGCTCCAACATATCCACTGCCATAGGTACCTTGTGGGCCAAGAGCTGGAGCTCCGTAATTTCCGGGAGCTTGTGACTGATCTGACCTCCAACCTGCATTACCATAACCAGAGTCGTTATAACCATACCCACCGCTGCCTTGCATCTCTGAACCACCTGCATTGCTACTAGGAACACTTCCACTGCGACCACCAACAGCACCATAGCCACCAGTACCAGGATAAGACCCATTACCTCCTCCGTAACCCCCGTACCCATACCCTTGGGCACCATAACCAGAAGTCCCATTAGGTGACTGACCTGTAGGTGCAGAACCATGTCCAACACTTCCGGGGGCATTTCCTGGACTTGGAGCACCCCATGAAGAAACATTACTATAACCAACAGCCCCATAGCCCGAGACACCTTGTGCACCCCATGAATTCCGAGGAGCCCCAGGTGCACCACCAGCATAGCCAGGACTCGGGACTCCAGGATTCCCATAAGCCGCAGCTGGTCCGCCATAACCTGGATTGGCACCACCATAAGCTCCATATGCACCATAACCCATTCCATTACCAGCCGGACCATAGCCATAACCAGATGCATTAAATCCAGCTGATCCATATGGTGGAAATCCACCAGCCGCACTCTGAGGCTGCATATACCTACCGGAATCCATTCGTCCGCCATAAGCATTTTGGCTTCCACCAGATGACCCATAACCTTGATAACCCCCACCTCCACCAGCATTTCCACCCATCGAATGTCCAGACCCACCTATGTTAGCATCCTTGGGAAGTGCACGCTTAACTTCTACTTGCTTACCATTCAAATCATGGAAAGTCTTGTGTAGAACCCTATCGACTGCATCCTCACTGTCAAAAGAAATAAATCCAAATCCACGCGGACGTTGTGTGTTCTGATCATACATAACTACTACATCAGTTACATGGCCGTACGTCTCAAAGTAATCACGAAACCCTTCTTCAGTTAAAGTCGCAGGTAACCCTCCAACAAAAATCTTTTTAGTTCTAACACTTCCACCACTCCCATATCCCCTAGATGGATTGGGGTTGCTAGACCTAGTCACTTGTTGTTCCTCCCTAGACATCGCCCTCTTCGCCTCAACCTAAAAACATTTCAAAACAATTTAAAATTAATCTTAAACACACCAAAGTCTACCAAATACTACCAACACACTGATACAAGATAAAAATGCCAACTTCCCGAAATTGCGAAAGTACTTTCAACATCAACAAATACAACTCATCTGATACTAACACTTCACACAAAGTTACCAAAAATACACTAACACGCAACCAAAAATACACTAACACATCAACACTGAAGCTGACAAACCCTAAAAATATTCACAACACCAAATCAGCAAAATCCAACAAACACCTATAAAATCAAACACAAACCCAAAAACCATAACCCAAAAAGAGTCCAAAATTCTAACCGTCCTTCCATCAATGCTATGTGTGTCCTGTAGAACCCTATCCAAAACAGAAGGATCTGCAAACGTAACAAATCCAAATCCTCGAGGCCTCTGCGTATCCTTATCCCTCATAACAACAGTATGTGCCACGTCACCATAGTTCTCAAAGTGTTCCTTGAGCTTCTCTTCAGTCGTCTCCCATGAGATTCCTCCGATAAAAAGCTTACCTTGATCCGAATCCATTGGTCTGGGTAATCAGAGTAGTGTCGAATTAAGGTTTGAGGGGCTAAATGTGTCGGATTTTGGAGGAGGGAAGGGACGGCGGGGGGACTAGGGTTTGTGGAGAAGGAGCCTGTTAGGGTTTGGAGGAAGGTGAAGGAAGAGAGAGAGTGAGGTAAGTAAAGAGGTGAGTGTGGGAAATGAACGGTTGAGATGAGTTTGAGGTTTGGAGAGACGGTGCAGATTACTTGGCGTTGAGATGCGAAGATGCTGTTTTCCAGGTACTGGTGACATGTGAGAGGCACGTGCACGCGGAATGCCTCATTTTGGTGATTTTTTTGTTATGGAGCTTTTTGCATTTTTGTTTTTATTTATTGAAAATTAATACTGGCATTAGGAATGGCAACACACGTGTCGGGGCGACCTGTCATGTTACGGGTTGAAAATGTTTTGCCGTGCTTCGCCCCGCGCACGGGGCAAAATTATCCTACCCCACCCCATTCCTAATTAAGACAAATTGGACCCGTCCGATTTGTAATTAATTAAGATTAATTAAAATTAATTAAGATTAATTATGATTAATTAGTGTTAATCACGGGGCGTAGTGACACGGAGTAGGATGGGTCGGCGGGGCAGCAGGTCCAGTTGTCATCCCTAACTGGCATTATATTCCCTGATTCCTAAATAGACAGGTGGATCATATATATGTGTCTTTACTGTATTTAATAAAAGAATCGTAAATTTTTATTATTATAATTAAATTAATTATTTTTAACAAACACCAAACTGGTAAAAAAAAATTAAATATAGTAAGAGTCACGAAAAAATACAAGTATGCGTATGTGTTTTATGATTTAGCACTAATAAGTTTGTTTTTTTAAAAAAAAAAACCTGTTTTTTTTTTAAAAAAACCATTAGTTTCCATCCGGGCATCATTCAATTCAACATGCTTATCATTCATATCTCACTTCAGTTTATCAAAATGGATGTCTATTTATATTTTTAAAGAGTTAAGTTGGATGGTAAATATTTTTTTTAAATATAATCATTACAATATCTAGATATGAACAATAAAAAATTCTGACGCAGTATGTTGTGCCATGTTTGGAGTGGTTAGAATCTCATGTTGAAATCACAATTTTTTGATCATGAGATGGTTTTTTAAAGAAAAATCATACTTTGGTAAAAAAAATATTTTACAAAAATATCATGGGTGGAATGCATAATTTTTTTAAATTCTTTTTCATGATAAAAAATTATGGCGGGGAATGTTCTTAACCACAAAGCACCAAAATTAAATGGGTTTTTTTAAGAATTTTTATCATCGGTGCTAAATGGAAAAATACGAGTATTTAACGCATTATATAAATTAAAAAGTGTACACTTTTATTGGCATGAGATTGTCGCTAGGGCGCGTTTTTCTTGGACTGAATTGTATTGAAACACATTTTGTAAGATTTTTGTTTTTGTTTTTGATAGCAACGGAGCAGGTCTGCCTGCCTTGCAGCGGGTCGGAACTGCGCTACCCTGCCCTGCAACGGTCTGAAATTTAAGTATTGGACCTGCCCTGCACTGACCCGTGAGGGCCTGCCCTGCTCTGTGCTCGACCCGCGCCTTGCCCTGCGTGCCGCCCCGCCCAGCGCTCGACTCGTGCCTCGCCCTGCCCCGCAACCTGCTTACAAATTGTATACATATTGATATCGAATCACATTTTTACATAATGATTCACATATTTTTACAATTTATAACAACAACATTGATAAAGATCCAAGTCTGACCTAACCGTTTTCTCTTTAAAGAATCATACTTCATATAACAACTAATCAACTTGTGACTGCACTAACTCATATGTCCAATCGAGATTTTGATTATCTTCTGTTAAGAATTTAAAATTGACATCAACTACTGATTTGTAGATATTCGAATCAGCTTTATAATGGTATATAGAACGTCCCAAACGGACATGTAACGAATTAACAGTGAATATTTGAATTGGTAAAGGTCATATAGAAACTAATCAACATGTGACTGCAGTGACCCATATGTTTAATCGTGATTTAGATTATCTTCTGTTAATAATTTAAAATTTACACCAACTAATGATTTGTAGATATTCGAATCAGTTTTATAATGGTATATGGAACGTCCCAAACGGACATGTAACGAATTAACAGTGAATTTTTGAATTGGTAAAGGTCATATAATAACTAATCAACATGTGACTGCACTAACTCATATGTTCAATCGAGATTTTGATTATCTTCTGTTAATTATTTAAAATTGACATCAACTAGTGATTTGTAGATAATTGAATCAGCTTTCTAATGGTATAAATAACGTCTAAAACGGACACATAACGAATTAACAGTGAATTTTCAAATTGGCAAAGGTCATATATCAACTAATCAACATTGAGGCGCGGGTCGCGAGGCAGAGCGACGGGATGAATTGGACCTGCCCTGCCCCGCGACAGGTCAAAAATTGTCAGAATTGAACCTGACCCGTTACGTGGCAAGTCGGAGCGGAACGGCGCGGATCGCAAGTTTGCGGGTCAAATTATCATCCCTATAAACAGCTGACTTTTGTTTAAAAACAAAAACAAATTATTTTAAGATAGTCAAACATCCGGACAAGCCCAAAAGAGTGAGTTGCCCATTACCACTACCAGCTGACTTGACTAAGTAAATCAACAATGAAAGTTACACAACAACACACACGAAGCTGAGTTCGCAACTAGCTCCAACAGATTACACTGATATGTACTGATACTACAAGTATAAACTAGTATCACAGGTGGTTGTTATGTTTTTCAACTGGCCGAAGTATCTGCATCGATACACCAAATTGATACATAAATATAATCTTTGTATTTTTCCAGTCAGTAAAGTTACACAAGTTCCTCGTTGAAACCGGGTTGAATATTTAAGCAGTATTCAGTGCCTGATAGAGATATGGTTTGAGAATATGAACTCCTGAACTTGTTACTGTAACATACGTTCTTCACGAGTTGATATCTACATCGCCGAGTTGGGATCTACATTATGCAGCAAAAACAAGCATCTGATTCATCGTCCTCTGAGTCACTGACGTCACTGTAAATTAAACAAGTTACTTAATGAGATAACAAATTCCAACACAGACTCTCTACCGTTCCAGCTGTTGCGAGGGACCTGATAAACCATTAATAACAGAAGACATAACCTAACAAAATTTCAGAACCCACTCAGCATAATCTCTTTTCAAATATATAGATACATAATTTCTAATGAAAAGTTACTGACATCCCAAGCCAATTATTTGATTTACTTATGTTTAGGAAAAAAGGTCTTATTTGAAGAAAAAGAAAAACCGGGATACAAGGAAACACCAAAACTGGCCGAATCCGCCATACAAAGAGCAGCCAGGCTGAGGCTGCTACTAGAGAAACCTGACGCAACACCCAACACACAACAAACCAAGTATAAATTCGGACAACCAAACACTCTAATTGACATGAACACATGGACTAGGAATATGATCCAACACCAAAGCTGGTTGAACATGCTTAGGGAGCTTGGTCACGTCACTATATGTGGCAAATGAAACACAAACGCACATGACACAACTTTCAATGAAGTGAGCAACCTCTAAACTCCCTTTCCCTGACCACGAAGCCAGATTTTCAAACCCATTATTGAAATTTGCCAGCAACAATATACTAACCACAACTGCTAAATTCACACCGAAATCAAAACTTTACAGGGATAACTCATACGTAGTACGTAACTGCGGGTAGCACTAAAGCCATGGGAACTTTCTGTTCAAACTAAGCCACACGAATCCTCAAACACACTCGGAAAGTCGGAATCCCCCACTGACTAACTTGAACTCAACGTTAACACTAATACTATGAATCCATTGAGATCATCACAAAATCCTTATAGGAAAACAGCAAGATCGAACCTTTTCAGAAAAATCGAAAAAAAGGTACAAAGATACACTCACCTAGGTTGAAACTCCAAAACCTCAGCAAGCTTATTCCCATTCGCATCACTCCACTGCACACTAAGCCTCCTCTTCTTACCACCCCTCGAAATCCCACCTCTCCGCGTCTCCATCCGCATTAAAGAATAACTCTCCATATCTTCCTCCTCCACCTCCTCCTCTTCACTTGCCTCCAACAAAACTGTCTTTGGCGACTCGATCCCATTCACACCATCTTTCACAAGCATCGGTTCCCTTACATCAGCTTCCATCCAACAGACACAACAACAAAAACTCCACAACTCACCCAGCCCTAAACCCCCTTAAATCACCTCAACTAATTTAAAACTCACTAACCCCACCTCAAAAACACCTACTCTAAACGCCAAGTTTCACTCAAACAAACAGATTCCGAAACCCCTAAATCCGAATTTTTTGTCTAACCACCAAGCCGTTTCCGATCCAGCGGTCAACGGACTGTGAAACCGATCAATTAACGCTCCGTTTGATGAAAAGTTTAAATCTTTATACAAACCCTGGATCAAACATGGTCGATATGATGAAGAGAGTATCCAAAAACATGTCGATTTCGAGGAAGATGAGTAGCGAAAATTGAGAGGAAAATACGAAGAAAATGAAAAAGTGGATAATGAAGTCAGAAGTGAGGAGAAAGAGACTGTGGGTGCTTACAAATATATAAATAAATTTGTTTAATCAAAATCGAACGGTAGAGATCAGAGCTGATTATATTTGACTTGACTGAATGGACGGCTGGATTTTATGAGGATGGATGTTTTTTTGATTTGCGGTTGAGGAGTTGCGCCAATGATTGTCAAAAGTTAGGTAATTTAGTTGTAACAAAGGATGGAGGTAAAAGTTAAAAAAAATCACTTCTACAAATATTTTTTTGCCAAGGGTTGGGGCCGAACGATTAAAATTCAAATTCGAGTGGAATATATGAAGTATTTGATTTTACTGAGAATTTTTTTTTATTGAAAGGTCTTGATTTCATTCTACTGGATGAAATAAAATTTTAAAAGAAATGATAATTTCTGGTAATTTTTTGGTCACTGTCGACTAAGGAGGAAGAAAAATATATGAACAGTTCCTTACGTTGAGTTAGTCGCGGAGCCATGTCCAGTGGAGGGGGAGACCACTCCCGGTCGTTTTGTAAAAATGTTTATTTAATAAGTACGATTAGCTCATAATTTTGACGTTTAGAACAAATTATCCCTCGATAATTTCAAATCTATACCCCACTCATTCAAAATAAAATACTAATCCTATCATTTTAGATATCAAATAGGGCATCCGGTATCCAGCCACCACAATCGATCTCTGTCTTTCAACGAGGCTTGACGGTCCGCTGTTTGATGGCCTACAGGTATTAGAATATCCATACTTGTTTCGGGAGTATTTGGCCGACAGCTCGTTTGTTATTTTTCTTTAGCTCTCTTGAGGAAGCTCATGCCCTATCCACTGACTTCTACTGTTTCCGTTTGCAGGGGTATGATGTGCTCTTTGACAATAATAGCAGCCAGTTCGAAGTTGGACGCAATGTTTTTCTCAGACATTTTGTTATTATCAAAACTTCCCATCTTCTTTGTCCTGACATGGGTTGCCGTAAAGAACAGATTCTGTCTCGGTGATCTTTGTAATGTCAGCGCCAATACTGTAACGATACAAACTTTACATTGAGTATGGGCTTTGAAAGTAGTTGGACCTTGAATAAAAAAATGGTTGGCCCAGTACAAACTAGCTATAGTAGAGTAGAGATACAGCTTACGCCAAAATGACTATCTAGTCCAAGTACTGCAGTTAAATTAGTTGGAAAACTATGAACGGCTTCCCGCGAAAAGTTGCACTGATCATGAAACGGAGGGTGCAAATCAATGTTCTTCAATCAACCACAAAATTTAAACCTTGTGTATTTCAATTGACAAGTGGTCGGTGGTTCACGTCGTGCGTCATTTATGTATAAGATTGGTTAGTTTAGGTATTGATCGGTTAATTTTTTTTTTGATGACACCAACTGTTTGATTTAATTCCTGAGTGAATATTAGCACTTTTGTTTGCTGATTTTGTGAAGATGGCAGTGTTGTTAGGGTCCATACTGCCCAGGATTAGGTTGCTTCGGGAGGTTGCGACGAGGAAAGTAGGTAGTCGACGGATTGTTTTTGCAGTAGGAACGAGGCCGTTGCAAGTGAGAATTTATTCTTCACGTGGGATTATGTTTACTTGGATGCGAACGAGATTATTTATTTGATTTATTGAACAGGATAATAATAAGAAGGACGAGAAAGAGGCTTATGAGAAGGTGACAGAGGCAGCGAAAGCGCTGCAAGATGCTGCTAAAGAGAAAAGGAAAACTAGTGAATCGGTGAGAGAAGCTGTTGCAATCACTGCCTCCACGGTTTCATACTTACCACTTAAATTTTCCTAATGCTACAATTTAGTCACATTAACTTATAACCGATTGTTTCGTGGCAAGGACTAAAATTTGTCCTGTGCCTCCTGTTTGTTTGAACATTCTATGAACTGCATTATGCCTGTTGAGTTCACCTGATATTGCCGCAAATGTTTCAATTTGTTTTTCGCACTTAGAAACTGCATAAAAGTTCTGTTTATATCGGCTGGAACTTCTTACACTGTAATCAGACTTTCAAATTTTGTTTTTAAATATGAACATGTATTTCGCTGACATTTGTGCCTTATTGTGATCAGGTGACAAAGATGTCGAAGGAAGTGAGCGACAAAGTATGTAAAACAGCTGACCATGTCTCCGGGAAGGCTAAGAACACCATTTGGGAGACCGCCAAGGCCACAGCCAGCTCCTTGACTGACAAAATCACCAAGGATTAGTATGTATTTTGTACACTTACCTTTCAAACAAAATTAGAAGAAATCATTAAGAAGTTTTCCAAACTTTCAAAATGTTACTGCAACTTTCTCGTTAGTTCTTCCCTACCGTTGGTTTTGTAAATATTTGATGAAAAATGGAATAAAACAAAGATGTTGTGAAATGTATTTGCATGCAATTTTTCAAAGAGAAAATTGTTCACATACTGTAATAATTTCTTGATTGCTTTTATTTATTTGTTCTAGCTTTTAGCCTCTTCTGGCCTATCTCTCTACTTGTCATTTTCAGCTACATGTTTGAGACTTGAGAGCACTTTTAGCAGCCAACCTCTTCCCCTTGAAAGGTTGTCAGAAAAAGCTGTTGTGTTATTCTTGTTCAAATCTGGAAACCTACTCTACACTACAAGGAAAACAGACAACCAAGGAGGTCTGGTAATTGGTACTTGTACTGCCCTCTCTTAGTACATTCATATTGTGCACATCTCCATTTTTTGTTGTCTGATCTGTTGTCTGTTGTGTTTTAATTTCAATCAATCCTCACATTTGTATTTGATGTCTATCACATTACAATGCAGTTAAAAATGGGTGTGTACAGTCATGATGTTTTTTTGTATGCATGTTTGTATGCTGACTTTTTGATGATCATGAATAATTTGTTATTGGGTTTACTACAAATGGATTTGTATCCTGTGAATTCGTTTGTATTTATGGCTAATGTTAAAGCTGTTGCTAAGCTAAGCCTAAGCTATACTAAAACCTTACACAGTACACGCCAGTCAAAGATGTTTGGGAAAGGCACCATGAGATGAAGCTGATGCTGAACTATACTAACCACTGATTAGTGCCCCAACGCTATCAGAATCAATTCCTTGGACACTCGGCACTCCTACTACCTCATCCCACCTTTTGAATTCACATGTTATTGGCTCAGTCTCAGTCTGTGACACCAAAATGAGCTAAAGGTTCATGAACTGTTGCAGATGTTAGTGGGTTGAGTTTAAGTCAGTAGTCAGCCAAGTTTGCCACCAGTGCTCAGTGACACCCCATTAGAACTTGTGATGTGGATGCGGATGGGGACAGACATTAATTCCCATTTCGGCTTTCAATGCTTTAATATTGTCGTATCTGATAACTGATGGCTCCACTCCAAACACTTCTGTTTCATTGCATCTCAAACATATCATATCTTTCATTTCAACCTCATCTCCTTTACATAACAAATACAATACTAAAAATAGCAACAAAAGGTTCACAACATGACTCCATACTCACTCTCATTATATTAAGTACTAAATACTACATGGAAGATGACAATGTTAAAACTAAGTTGATGAGTAGAGCAATGAAGAAGCCGAGAAGCTTGTGTTATTGCTCTTAGGAAACAATGACCTAAACCCGGGCCGACCGGCGGAAGGAGTAGCTTGTAACGCACCTTGAGGTTTAGTAACCGAGGAGCCCTTTAAGAGTGTATCAACTTTAGCAAACTCCTCCCTTTCATGCTTGATTTCAATTAGCATTGCTGCTACATCTTTCATAGTTGGTCTTTCATCCGGGTTGGAGTTTACACATAGTAACGCTATGCCTAAGGCTTGCATCATTTCCTCGACTTCTGATTCGGGTCTGGAGAGGAGAGTAGAGTCAAGGACTTCTAACCCGCCTACGCCTTTCTTTTGCCTTACCCAGTCCACGACATGTAGGCCTTCGGGGATGGTTGGATCGATTGGTTGTTTTCCTGTTAGGACTTCTAGGACTACTACGCCATAGCTGTAGACATCGCTCTTCTCAGTTATCTTCATGCTGTAGCCATATTCTGCGCATCATTGTCCGAAGAAACAATGTAAAATCATATGAAATAATAAAACACATCATTAACGTAAAGGAAAGTAGCTATGTGTTTGCTAAGCTCACCTGGAGCAATATATCCATACGACCCTGCAACTGTGTTGGAAGATTTTCCGAAATCGCCTTCTTGGACTAATTTAGCCAAGCCAAAATCTGCAATATAAGGCTCGAATTCCAGGCCGATGAGGATGTTATTAGCCTTAATGTCACGATGAACTATCGGAGGCACGCAGTCATGGTGCAGATACGCGAGGCCCTGAGCGGCGCCTAGCAGGATTTGGTACCTTAACTCCCACTCCAGTGTATCCCCACTCCTTTCATGTAACAAGCTTCCTAAGCTTCCATTAGGCATGTAGTCATACATGAGCAGTCTTGTGTTCTTATTCCAACAGCAACCTAAAAACCTCACTATGTTCTTATGACGAATCGATCCAAGTGTCTTCACCTCAGCGGAAAATGAGTCCCGCACACCGGTTTTCTCATCCTTAGCCCCATCTGCGGCCGCTAGTGTCATTGGCCATAGTTTCTTAACCGCGATAACTTCACCACTGTCCATGTCCGCGCGATAAACCACACCTGAACACCCTTTCCCGATCACATTTGAATCTACCAAGCATTTTAAAACCTGATCAACTGAGAACTCAAGTTTCTGAAAAGGAGTGAAATTCCATGGCCAAGACTCGCCCAACTCTGACTCATCATTGTCCAGTTTAGTCCTTCTAGCCCTCAGCACGGCAACCACACCCATCAACATCAAAGTAACCGACATTGTTATAAGCAATGCAATGGCCAGCCTAAGCCTTTTCAGACCATTGTCCTCTACTTTCGCACCTCTGGCACCATCGCTTCGGAAGCACGAGCTTAACCCCCACGAACAAAGGCCATCGTTCCCTTCAAGATCACTAGCAGATAACTGCCTAAACAACTTGTTATCAGGAAGATAACCTGAGAAATTATTGTAAGACACATTCAGCGCCATCAAGTTATCAAGATGCGTAAGCGCAGCCAAGCTCCCATCCAACTTATTATGCGACAAGTCCAACACTGACAACATACTAAGCTTCACGATCTGCGTAGGAACCGAACCCGTCAGCTCATTGAAGCTCAAATTCAACGCAATGTCTAGAGCTTCAATCTGACACAAATCAGCCGGAACACCTCCATATAATCCATTGCTACTAAGATCCAGAAATTGAAGACTCTTGCAGAGTCCCAACGACGAAGGGATCAATCCAGAGAACATATTCCTACTCAGACTCAAATGATTCAATGTCGAAAGCCTCCCCAAGCTCGCTGGTATCACCCCGCTGAGCTTATTACCCGAAACATCCATATACTGCAGCCCCAAAAGCGATGAAAACGTATGAGGCAGCGACCCCTCGAGCATATTGTTGCTGAAATCAATCAACTGAAGCTCAGTACATTCCCCAATCTCCTCAGGCACAATCCCGGAAATTCGATTATACGAAACATCCAAAAAATTTAAGCTTTTCAAGTCCCCAATTTCCTTCGGAATCGAACCAGTGATCCTGTTACCCTTGAGCCTTAACCGAACCAACGAGCTGCAGTTTCCGATCTCCGGAGGAATCACACCCGAAATATCATTAGATATCAACAACAGCTTAGTCAAGTTCTTCAACCCAAACAGCCCCGGTGGAATGCTGCCTGTAAGCGCATTCCGCGACAGGTCCAACGCTTGTAAGTTTCCACATCCAGATAAAGAATCTGGAACGCTACCTTCTAAAAGATTCTGCCATGCGAAAAACACCACGAGGTTTTTCAAATTCCCCAACTCGGATGGAATCAAACCAAATATCTGGTTAGAATCCACCTGGAGCTGAACTAACCTCGTTGCGTTCGACAAGATCGATGGAATCGACCCCGACACATTATTATTACTTATCATCAACTCTTCCAGCTCGGGGAGTCCCCCGAGCGTTGACGGAAGCGTTCCCGTCAACGCGTTCAACGACAAGTCAATCATTTGCAACTTCTTGCATTCCCCGAGCGACTCGGGAATGCTTCCTGTAAATCCATTCTGCCATAAGAGAAGCTTTTGTAGATTCTTAAGTTTCCCAATCTCATCAGGAATTGAACCTGAAAGCGAGTTTTCATACAAATAAATATTTTCTAACGCCGAGCAGTTTCCGATCTCCGGGGGAATCTCACCGGACAACATGGCGGTATAAATAGACAAAGAATGAAGCTTTTTCAATTTTCCAATTGTTGCCGGAATTAATCCAGTGATTCCGGTATCCGCCAGACCTAATACAGTAAGATTCCGACACTCGCCAATCTCCGCCGGAATCCCTCCGGCGATATCTTTATTGCCTCCAGCTCTGAGCATTTCAAGACTCAGTAAATTCCTAATCTCTGAAGGTATGTTTCCAGAGAGACGATTGTCGAAAAGGAGTAAATTCTTGAGATTTTTACATTCGTAAATCTCCACCGGAATCCTACCGGAGAGTTGATTGGAGTTCAAAATCAGATCTTCAAGATTCTCCAACTGACCTATCGTTTTCGGAATGGAACCAATCAACCCGTTAGAGCTCAAATCGATCAGTTTCAGCTCCAAACAGTCACCAATCTCGTCCAAAATCGGTCCGGTGAGATTCGAATCGGATATGACGAGCTTTTGAAGCGAAAGAAGCGAGAATAGCCCAGTTGGGAACGGAATATTTAGCGGAACGGATTGTATACGAATCTCTGAAACAGATCCGGAAGCAGAGCAAGTGATGGAAGCCCAGTTACATGGGGTGGTAGATTCATGGCTCCAAGTAGAGAAATGTGGATGCGGTGGTGAGTTTGAAGAGTGAAGCCACGTGAGTAGGGTTTGAGCTTCGTGATTTGTAGTAGTAGTTGCGAAAACAGAGCAAGTGAAAAACAGAGTAAAAAGAACAGAGGAGAGGAGGCAGGACGAGGAGGACATTGTGCGTCAAAAACGAAGCGTTTGTCGTTGGGTTTGGGGCATTGGGGGAAGAGGGAAGGAGATGTTTGTGGAGAGATGGGGATGAGCTGGAGTGGAGTGAACTCAAAAGAGTAGGAGGAACAGAGGAAGGGAGTATATAAATAAAACAGTGTGGGTTGGAAAACAGAGGAGGGTGATGGATGCGGCCTCGTGTGGTGTGTGCATGTTTTTTTTGTTTTTTTTTTAAATGCGGTGGCTGGTGATGGTGAAGGTGCGAGGATGATTAGCGCGTTTACTTTATTCATTCATACGATTTGTTGTTAAGTGCGTGTAGTTAATTTGGAGTAATAATTTAATTTTGGGGTTTACTTCAATTTGGCCACGCAATTTAAAAATATTTAATGCAAGTGGATCAAATAAAAATGAATGTTTAAAATAAAAAATATAAAAAATTATGTTCATTCATTTAATTCATCTTACGTTCCAGATTAAATTATAATATTAAATATTTTTTAAATTAAAAATGGGCAAATATGAAAATATAATATTTACATTAATCCTTAATAGCTTGTTCGACATTTTTAATGAGTATTCTTCTTTTGACTGTAAAAAAATATGTTTGAAGAGATAACATCATGTTAATCGGAAAGAGACGAGACATGAAATTCCTGTCCCCTGTTTGATGTACATAATTCATGAATCTGATGTACTTTTTCATGTTCAGTTTTTTC
>JAWWMW010000079.1:460725-485095 GCA_035048345.1 Echeveria elegans | reverse complement strand
GGACTTGCCGCGGGGCAGGGCAGGTCAAAATTTGTCTGAATTGGACCTGCCCCATTTGGCTTGCGGGGCAGGTCGGGTCGGGGCGGCGCGGGTCGCAGGCCCGCAGGTCAAATTGACATCCCTACCCTACTGATTGCTTAACAATTACCAGACCAAATATCTCTAAAATTGGGTTCCTTAAATCGGTTCAATAATCTAACAATCAACATTAACATCAACATCAACATCGATAGAGGCAAGTTTTGTACCCGTGTAGTCAGCATAATTATTTATAGAGTTAACTAGCGTGTCGCCTGTCGTGGCGAAAGGAATGCAGATTCATTACATTAATCGGAAGAATATATTATCATATAATGTAAATACTCTGCTCAATAATTAATAAAATACGGTGAAATACGCTCACCCATCGCCTCGAATGTGAAATCTATTCGGTCAAATACGGCTAGCTATTGGTAAAATACGATCAAATACGATGTTGATGACATGATTTGTATTAAGTGATAGAAGGCAGTGGCATTTTCGGAATTACATAATTGCTGACGGTGGAGATAAGACAAAACTAATTCTATTATATGTATATTGTACAAAATCATCACTATAATATATCATTTTGCACAAAAGCACCACTATATAATATTTTTCATTTATTCACCTAGATAAAATCTCTTGTTAACAAATGACCGATATGCTAATATGAAAAAACTCATCAAAAAATTTTAAATAAAAATATTTTAAAACTAAAAAAACTATATCATATAAGAAAGAAATTATATTAAATTTAAAGTATATCAAACCTTGATTTTTATTTTTTATAAAAGAAAATAATTTTAAAAACTTTTTATTTTTAGAAAAATGTAAAATATAAAATTTCAAAATGAACCAAAGTCAAACAATGTTATATATATCATGTATATCTATTTTACGTTTTTTTCTATTTTTATTTTTTAAAAGTCTTTTATATTAACAAAGGTGGTCATTTGTTAATTTTAACTTTTATATAGGTGGTTAAATTAAAAAATATTTTATAGTGATGCGTAAGTGAAAATAATATATTATGATGGTGGTTTTGTGCAATTAACTCTTATTTATATAAATTGTCATATTTTTTTATAGTGGGTTACACGGGTATAATTTTTTCGTACAAGATACAATACTATCTAGTACATATAATCATATTAAAATACATGCCGGATTTAACTCATTTACCTATCAGTTCTCGACCCCCGGAACCAATGATACAACTTTCACATAGTACTATCAACTACATATAATTCGGTTGAAGCACATACCGAATTCGACTCATTTACCTATCAGTTCTCGATTCCCGGGACCAATGATACAACTTCCACCTATTAAAAAAATTTATGAAGAATCATGTCACAGCTGAGTTTGAACTATTGACCTTGAGATTTAAGGTGAGGTTCTTTACTACTTGAAACACCACACTTATTGACATAAATTGTCAAGTTTGTTTAATATTATTTCAATAGAATTAGGACCTTTTTTTCCGCGATGGGTTAATTAATTACCAATAATCCAATACATAATTAAAGTGATAGCCAAACACATAATAAACAGAAAGCTAAGTATTCTCTTCCCTGATAAGTTGAGAATCTGTGCCGACTCCCAAAGAAGAAATTAAATGGACACTCCACGGATTACACTCCGTCCCTTTGCTATCTCCGATGCTGATGACCTCCTATCATGGTGCAATGATCGTGTCACCAACAACCTCCGTTGGAGCCCCTTGGCCACCAAAGAAGAGGCGTTGACTTTCATTCAAAACATATGCATCCCTCACCCTTGGCGCCGATCCATCTGCATCTCTGACCGGTCCATAGGATTCGTGTCCATTTTCCAAGAATCCGGAGAAAATTATCACAAAGCATACATAGGGTATGGTGTCGCAGCTGAATATTGGAACATGGGAATCGCAACTCAGGCAGTGAAGCTAGCTGTGGCTCAGGTGTATAAAGATTTGAACAATTTGGTGAGACTACAAGCACACGTGTTTGTCGACAACTTTGGGTCACAGAGAATGTTGGAGAAGGCTGGATTTACCAAGGAGGGAGTGTTGAGAAAGTATGAAGTCATTAAAGGCGAGATTAGGGATCTGATTGTCTACAGTTTCTTGTCAACTGATTGTCTTCCTGTTCATTAAACAGAAAACATGTTTAGAGGGTGATTGTGGCTTTCTCTAATGAAATCTCAGGCTTACTATTGACTATATCTTCATTGCGATGGGCGTAAAATGATCAGAATAATAAAAATGATAGGTGAGTATGAGCCTCCACGACCCACATCAACAATAACATTCACAAGGAAGACAACAAAATTACTTTAGTAACCTTGAAAGAGGTAGCCAAGCGGTGGGCAGACGGACTGAAGCTCAAGTCAAAGCTCTCGAGCCTGTCATATTAAGATGTAATCGCACTCGCTTGGCGTGGTTTGCAGACTATCACGTTTTAACATAGTTTTGTGATTTTTTAATCTCAAAATCCACAATTCACTTTTATCATGAATATCCATCCTATCCTAGCATTGTGTGCCCACCCTTGAATCCCAAAAAATTCCACCAAAATGTTACAAAAATGAAAATAAAAAGTTACTATGCAGAATAACTTTATCAAAAATAAATCCACAAAAATAAATCCAAATTTTATTCTCACTAGTCCATCAAAAATTCAATACAAATACAAATACAAAATACTCTCCTTCACATCCTCACCAAACCTCTAAAACACCAAAAACCCCAAAAGAATGGCCTCACCTCCTCCTTGTCTAGTGGTCGCCGGCCGCCACAGCTGAAGACACCGAGTCACTCAAACAATGTCTCATCAAAACCGCCAACAACTCAAAAACCGCCAGAATAGTGTCTACACTCCGAAGGCTCCGTCTTTCTCCAACCTTCTAATAACTTCCTACATTCGAAACCCACCTCGCCCGCTCCGAAACCCACCGCCATTATCACCCCGATCACTCACGCACACGTCTCTGCAGCTGTTTCTTGTGCTAGATCACCCAAACTCCACCTCAGAATCCGTAGCGACGGACATGATTACTACGGATATGTTCCGCTTGAGTGCCATAAGAGTCAATATTATTATATTAAGACCGAAAATGCTTGAGTTGAGGACGGAGCAAGCAACGATCGGCGAGCTATACTATCACATTTCAAATAAGAGTAAAGTCCATGCTTTTCCAGCTGGTGTATGTCCGACAGTAGGCATAGGCCGGGGGCATTTAATCGGCGGAGGGTACGGAACTTTGTTGCCAAAGTTTGGATTAACAGTGGATCATGTAATTGATGCAAAGATTGTTGATTTTCAAGGAAGGATTTTGGATAGGAAAAGTATGGGTGAGGATTTTCGAGGAGGTGGCGGCGGGAGTTTTGGAGTTAGATTGTGTCGGTTTTTCGCGTTGAGCTATGGATTGAGGAGGATAATGCGACTGATATATTTGCGAAATGGCAACAGATTGCTTATGGGATTGATAGAGATTTGTTTGTGAGAGTTTTGGTTCAGCCGGTGACGGCGAGGAGGAAGAATACTACTACTACGAGTAATGTCAGCAGTAGCGGAAAAAAAAAAAACAGAACAAGAAGAAGACTATAATGTTGGCATTCATGCCATTGTTTTTAGGAAACTCTAGTAGACTAATTTCCATTACTGATAAAGAGTTTCCGGAGCTGGGGTTGAAGAAGTCGGTTTGTAAGGATATGAGTTGGATTGAATCAGTTTTGTTCTGGAACAATATGACGTGTGCGACGTAGATTTTAGACCTGAATTTGAGTGGAAATGGCGTAAAGTTTTTGAAAAGGAAATCAGACTATGTCCGGACACCAATGTCGAAAGAGAACTTAAGGCGAATGTGGGATAAAATGATCGAACTAGGGGAAGACGGGGCTAGTTTTTAATCAATATGGAGGGAGAAGGGCTGAAACTGGAGCGAGCGAAACGCCATTTCCGCATAGAGCAGGGAATATATTCAAGATACAATATTCAGAAAACTGGAATGAAGAAGGGGATGAAGCTGATGGTAAGTATATAAGTCAGGTAAGGGATTTGTATGAGTTCAATGCGCCTTTTATGTCGAAGAATCTTAGCGCGGCATTTGTGAATTACCGGGATGTGGATATCGGTGTGAATGGTCACCGGAGTAAGAATGAGAGTTATGCTGAAGGGGAGGTTTATGGGAGGAAGTATTTATTGGGGAATTTTGATAGACTGGTGAAGGTGAAGACCGCTGTTGATCCTGAGGACTTTTTTTTTTAGTTATGAACAGAGTATTCCTGTTCTCGCTGCTGCCTAAGATGCACTACGGATTTGTCTTAAATTTTGTGAAAAATTATAATTTTTATATATTTTCTTCTGCTTACTGATAGTAGTATAGATTATGCTAAAGCTTGAATACCTAAAGAAAAGGTAACAGCATTTAGTGGCAGCTAGCTGGTTTGAAATGGTAGCTTACCTCCTCTCATCAGTGGGTAACAGTTTGCGGTAAGTTGAGAAATTGAGGGCCGCCTGCTGCTGTGCCACTTATAGTGCCAGTGATTGGGACGCCAAACGGTGGGTAGCAGAAGCACTGGCAGGCATGACTTGGCTGATTCGATAATCTTTGTTATACATGGCTCATGGCATGTCCAGATTGACTGACTCTGGCTTCACTTGGAAGCGGATGTTGTGGAAGAACATGCGTCAGCCTGTAAATGATTCTAATAGACATGAATATGACTCACAGTATATGTATATCATTGCTTTTGACATGTAGTCAGATAGTAATAGATATAGAAAGTATCATGAATCCAAGTATTCTGGGGATATGATTGTTCTATACAGCTCTTTCAGATTTGCTAATACATGTCGCGGCCCTAAACTCCTAACACCAATATAATTTAAAAGCTGTTCTAAATCCTGCAGTTGGAGAAAAGAAGAAAAAAAACAGAGACGTGTTAACACAGACGAGGAAAGAAAATTTTAAAGTATCGATCAGATATGGTCAAATGGGAAGAAGTACCTTGTTCAGTAAAAAAACTGCATATGCTGCTCTTGTTGTGTCTTGTCCGTCTAAAAAGAGGGGAAACTGTACAGTCTTCAATGGGGAGAGAGATGATGTATTTGACGAGGAACCAGAAAATGACGAATCCACGGAAGGAGCAGGATCCATGATATAGGAATGGGATCCTCCCAAACGAACTGGGTAGCGAAGATGAACTTTTAAATAGGAGGCAACAAGAAACACTGCCTGCATAACCCACAGAAAATCATAATAACTTTTTAAAAAGCAGACATGAAAGATTGCATCTTTTTGCATAAGGAATATATTATTTTAAAAGAAAAAAAAAGATGGCATGTTTACTGCGGCATTAAGTGTTGTACAAAGTACGGGGTAGGTGATAAAGAAGATCAAAGAATAAATGGCTCACATGTGCAACGTAGCCTAAGGCTGTTGCTGTCCTTTGCACTTCCTTCTTATCGGTGAAAAAGCTTAGTTGCTTAAACGGAAGCATACTTAGCTGCAAGCCTGAAATTGTCAACACTCCTTGCCCCGACGGTTTGCATTCAACTTGACTACCTGAGAACATTAAGAAATGGAAACGTAAAATTTTATCAAAGAAGGTTTAACGAGCATATATGTTCCGAAAGAAACGCCAATATTAAGAGTCAGTGCTTGCGGCAAAATAAACTGCAACATTTCATAATTCATACATAATCTATCTTAAGATCAAGTATTTTGTACAAGTATCTATAACGGTATAACCTATCAAGATAGGTAAATGGAGTTTCAAATTTCTCCAAAGCAGCACTGGCAAAGAAAGAAATACAACAAAAGCTAGACTCAGGAATCAGGATCTATTAATGCTTAGGTCAGTATGACAGATATATCACGTGCTTCAAAAATCTTACAGTACCTAATCTGTTGGTGCTGGGGAAAGACTCGAGCTCTTGTTCTTTAGATGGTCCAATCACCACTCTAACGCGATACAGAAACGAAATTTGTGATACCATATGCCGCTGTCTAATTCTTAGCTTTCTCTGCAGGTTTCTTAGGTCTACATAACCTTCTTCTTCAACCAGTTTTCTCTTTGATTCCTGTAAAAGAATGAATATTCAATATTCATAATGAAAAATTGATACACAAAATTCCATCCGTTGAGTGACACTTTCCTCATATCATGTGTCATGCACTAATCACATATATAGAATAATAATTTTCAGAACTCTGAAATTTAAGGTGATGCATATCAGTGAATTACAGTGTCTGCACTCTACATTATATGAAAACCAATCCTTCTCATTTGGAAGCCTTTTTTTAATTTTATTACAGCTACAAGTCATTTGGAAGCTGTTTTAAAGAATTTACCAGAGTATTTTCAGATGCCACCAGCAACAACCTTACTTATATAAATATATGTGGAAAATGTACCTCCAATCCTTTCCTAGCAACTGATAAAGTAGTCCCGGCAACTAACAGTGATCTTAGTTCAGTACCAAGCCCATCTTCTTGTTTCACCGCATCTTCTGTTGCAACTTTTACTTGCATTGATAAATTTTCCAGAGCCAGTTTTTTGGCCTCTAAATTTTCACGCATCTCCTCCAACGCATTTAATCGACTTAGCGACTCTGTCTTTACCTGCTCATCGTGAAGCCACCCGCTAACAAGCGGGCTGATCAATTAAAGCCCGGCAGTTAAAAAAACAGGCATAAATGCATGAATATCTAACATAATAACAACACGCATCGAGCAACTAATAGTATCCAATAATGCATCTGCCATTTAGAGCCACAAATTGTTTAATAACCAAAAAAAGTATTAAATGCCGTTCCAAAATAAGTTATCGATCTATTTTCAGACCAATATATTGCAGAAAATTATCAAAATTTTCTCTTGAAAATTCAACTGCACGTCATATCAAAAACCAAAGCCTTTCGATGAAAAAAATATTCATAGTGAAGTATAGCCTCAACACACAATGACTAAACAGAATAAGGATATATGATGTTACACAAATATTCACACGACACTGAAAATACTAGTAACTGAAGAGACTCCATTTGAACCTCTCCAAGCATAACACAGCTAATACAAAGTGCTACCCCATTTACAATAAAATATCAAATCCAATAATGCTGTGATCAATACTGTCTGCATTTCCACCACACTAAGACGAAACAAGTTTCCTTAGACGTAATCGAAAAATAATGTTTTCCCCTTCCATTCCATCACTCATAAACTAATCAAGAAACCCAATTTACAAGCAACAAAAACCCTAAATTTCCAAGTCAACCACACAAAATCACTCATCCACAAATCCCCAAAATTTTCAGCCACACTAGAATGCTGGAGTCAATCCTACCTGTACGTAAGCCTCTAACTTCTCTTTCAAAACTCGTTTCCTCTCCTCAGCTTCCGCCAAACCCGATTTCAAACTACAAAATCTAACCAACGCATGCTCGAAATCCTCCCACTGTATGATTTTAACATTCTCCGCACCAGTAGGACCATCAGCGTCTGCACCAGCAACAGTGAGTTTCGATTTCGCATCGTTGCTTCTTCGATCCGACGACTCCATATATCGAGGCGCTAATATAAATAAACCACAAAAAGAAAAACAATCACGACGTTCTTTAAAATCCGATCAGGCGCTGACCTCATCACGACGTCATAAATCGCCGATCATCTACTCCGCCCGATTGACGCGAATTGGGATTCGACGAGGAGAGAGAAAATCGAAAAAAGCGTGTGGGGAGAGAGAGAGAGATGACGAAAGATACGAAGCGGAAGGCTTCAGTTCGGATTTTCTAATTACAGATCATTAAATTATATGTACAGTATCTGATCTTGCATTTTCATATAAAATGTCGTTGGTAAATATGATTTTATCTGGTAAGTGCAACTATGGGAGTGGAAATATGAATATTTTAGGAGACTAGCCGCTACCACTAAACAAGTGTAAACTGTTTGTTGAGGGCATATTCGTCAATTGAAGGGGAATACAAAAATACTTTTCGCATTTGCATCCCAAATTTTTATGAGAATTGCTAAATGATCCAAATTTGGTGCTAACTGATTTGTCTATGATATATCTAAAATATGTAAACTACAAATGGATAATGTATCTACCAAACAAAAGAAAAACAAAGTCAATATTGCTGGGTTAAGGAGATAGCATTTACACCTGGGGGCATCCTTGAAGGCGAGAGATCAGAGATGTGCTAGTCTCGATATGGTTTCATGATGGAGGTTGAGTGCGTAGCTTGTTGGCTTTTGGCTACATGTAGATGAGGGATAGTTTTGGAGCAGTTTCAAATTTGACGTGAAATCACCTACCAGCAGTTGTCTTCTTACAAGAATCAGCATGGCACAGCAAATGCGGAGCAGAGTCTCCTGTATAAATTACAGAGAAAGTGAGGCATATTATGTCAAAAATCTTAAAATGCATTTGAAGACAGGTAATGTTTATATCTAATACGCTAGCCTCCTGAACTGACACGTTGTACACTCTGACTAACTAGGTACAAGAGAGCGGTTCACGCATGATAACAAACCATCTAAACAACATGAATGTTTTTCTAATAGTTGTCAGGATCTAGCGTATGAATGACAGATTCAATTAAATGCCAATGGTTCTAACTAAACAAAATCACAGTTGTAGTAAAAAAATCAATATTTTGCTCTTCTTGGGGAGATAATGGATACACTTTACACCCCACCCACCCCGCCCCCCTGTCAGAAAGCTCAATCAACAAGTATTCAAAGGTTCCATGGTGTTCCCATCTACTATTTCATTACAGAAAAAAAATACATAATATGGGTCACCCATACACGCATTGATACCTACTTAACTCCGGTTAATTCAGAAATAAGAACTAGTCAGTACAGAGAAAAAATAAGGTTTCTGAAAAACAGCCCTTGTGGGATGAGATACATGCCTGAGGTCCTTCCAAGTCACTTTTGAGTATCCCAAATTCGGATGCAGTCTTCAAAACTAAACTCCTGAGTCAAGAGGAAAGTTATCCATCTAAATGCATAAAATTGCAGGTTGACCTGCAAATTAGAAAATGAGGAGCGCAGATGTTAGCCAGAAATAGAAACAAATTAATATAGTAACTCAAGCAAGTATCTCGGAATTCAACTGTACTAAAAATGGGCCAAACATAAATTTTAATAGACTGCTTTCGCCATCAAGAATTTTAAGGTATGCCATAAATATAGAGACTGAAGTCCAAAACAAACAAATGAAACTTGGAAGGAGAAAAACACCCTTCATACCAGGAAAAGAAGATGTTGGACAATAAGGTGCCTGTATTTTTGCTTACTTTGGATTGGATGTGATTTCAAGATGACGCCAAAGCTCCTCATCATGCTGTTTTAAAAGCTGTGACAGCTTTGAAATAGTAGAACGAATACCCACAACACTGTTATCCAGTTGCTGGCAGAAATTGTCGTGAAATCCACTCAGTAGCTCAACAAAGCAAAAATTGTACCCGCCTCAGCAAATGCCTGCAACCCAATCATACGTTAAAAACAGTAATGCAATCTGATGCACATAATAATGCCTGCACCTCAATCAAATCATTACAACATTTTGAAGGAAAGAAATCATGGATAGGTCGGATTGAACTGAAACGTGAATAAAAATTTCATATAAAGCCACAAAATAAACAAAAAAATACAAAGCACTATAAGGAAATATATTTACCGAAAACTCCTCGTCAGGATCCTTTTTGAAGACATAATATATAGGTGCCAGTATTTCATTCATCCCTTGCACATATCTGATTCCCGGATTCAACTTTGCGAAGATAATCAATATGCGCGTAAAGCCTCCTGAAGAAATGCACACATATCAGCAAACAGCTCATGTTCACACCAAACTCCAAATCCATGAAAGTTAAGGACCTGATTATTTCTTGCAAACGCTAACGCTATATCCCCAGAGAAAAACTCCATGTCTGGATGGGTACGCTTAACATCTCGATCAATCTGCTCTATGATTTCAGTGTCCTGAGAGCACAGTCTGTCAATATAAATATTTTGAATTTCTTTGACGATTAAGAATGGAAGAACAAAAATACTAAGTTTTTGAATTACTATTGTAATGATGACACTTATATTTTTCAAATCAACTTAGCAGTAATGAATAGTTGGGAACAAAACAAACATTTCACTACATGGAAAGAAAAAATAGATACTATTAAAACACGGGGTAAACACCAGAAACCTATATCGTTAACAGATTTAGGTAGGTGTTCATATGGCGTTTCACAAACATGCACACACATGCTCACCCAATCATGAGCAAAATGCACTTTGGAATCCACAATCACAGGCCACAATATGAATTCATCTGTAACGCTATAAAGTTAAAGATTGCAATCGTGTATAGTTTAGAAAAGTTTTAATTTCAAGACTGGACTCAATAAATGTTAGCTTTACGAACAAAATTTTAAGACAATTCAAGAACTATCAACACCAGAAGCAGAAAAAACTACTGATATTGTAACATTGAACAAGAATAGTGATTTAAACAAATAGTTGGTACTAAATAGATAACTAGCTACAGCATCATCAGAATTTTCTGAAAATTTTAAAGTCAGCAAACAAGATAACCAAAGTGTAAGATGTCACTGCACCTGAAAGAACTGATTCCATACGCTGCTCTTCCCGAGACTCGGTGGATGCTCACCATGAGTTACATGTGATCTTGAGAGTGATCCTGTGCTCTCACCATTTGGTCCATCACCATCTGAAAAGGAAGATCTCTCCCGCCTTCTTGCCATTTCTGAGTTCTGACTAGCTAGCCACAAAATATGTATATCAAGCACATATCAAAATAGTACATGAGTCGATCTTTACAATTCCTCATTTTGTCACATGTAATCTCATATGCGCAACATACGAAAAGAATGTAACTTACAGGATTCATCAAAAGCTCATCTTTAAAATGCTTGTACTGAGACCTCGTCTTAGCTAATTCAGATGGCCACATTGCACGATCAGAGGGCAAATATCCAATAAAAGCTGCCAGATGCAACAAACTTAAAATGTCAGATAACTGGTAGATACTCGCAGCATCAGAACAAACAAATTTAGAAAAATGACTTCGACGTCTGAAACCTATCAGAATGAACATTTACAGTCAAATCGTTGAATCAAAAATCCGTTATCCCATCATATTACATATCAAAGAAAGTGTTCTAGAAAGGCATTTAAATTAAAATCAGCAATTGTATTCTGATTAAAACTGTAAAAAGAACAACATAGAAACCTTCCAAGCTGAAGATGGAATCCCCACGGCATCAGTCAAACCCTGAGCCGCCAGTCTCCCCAATTCCTTCAGATTAATCACCTTCTTCAACAGCTACACAACACACACACAATCAAATCAAATCAAATACACGCACATGCAAACAAACTTCAATCACACAGATTCCTCAAAAAACCAAAAAAAACCCAATCAAACCTCAGTAACCAGCATAGAATGTCTTGCTAGCTCCTCCGCCGACGGTTTCCCCTCCTCATCGTCCCTACTCCGACTCAGCTCACTCTCCTCCTCTTTCCCTCTCGTTTCCTCGATCACCACTGGAGGCGAAGGCTGAAGCGTCGGAGGAGGAGATGGAGGAGAAACGATCGGCGGTCCGATCAACGACGACGTCTCGGAATCGATCGGAGTGGGAGTAACTATACTTGGATGATGATGAGGAGTGTGGATCGGCGTCGGGTGACGTGGCGGTTGACCAAACCAAGCTGTTTCAGCCAGTCAAGGAATGCGCTGACTCTTCACCATCTCCGATCGTGAAAACTTGAGATTCGGACGACTGCGAAGTTTTCCGGGTCTTGCCTCGGGGTTCGCGCTGCCCGTTTTCGGAGAGGAAAGTGGTAAGAGTGACGTGGGTTGAATGTGTATGCTGACGGACCAACTGGAGAATGACACGTAAGATTCAGAATAGTTTTTGATGGCTTCATTTAAAATTGTTCTTTGTTCCAACTATCAAATATATTTTTGAAGTTTGATGGTGTTGAGTTTGGCGAGGGGGAACAGTAGGTGAGGATGTAGAAGAGCTTAGAGAAAAGGTGACTTGCTTTCAACTGATTGAGTGTAACAGTGGGCCCTGGAGGTGGGAGGAGCTGGATTTGCGTCGCATTTCATAATCATGTTACGAGTACGACTCCTTTGTTTTCCTGATAATGAGATTGCCAAATGGAGGTGGACCTGTTTCGGACAACAGCTTTGATTGCTATACTGAAAGATACTTGCCGGTAATGAAGATTCCAGTGATTACTAGGCAGATTCCATGATAACAAAAATGTCGAATGTTGTCTCAAGCAACCTGTATAATAACAAAATGAAACCAACCTATTATTGATACATACAAAAGGACCAACCTAAATTAACTGCTCCTGTTCCTGGCCCTGCATATGCATGGACACAAAAATGGTGAACAGGTTTTCGCTGAATCTGAATCAACCAGAGATCATTTCGCTTGCCATGACTTTTAGAGTAGCTGCAGATTGCGCCTGTAAGGAGAATCAGCTGGCATTTGTGTGACATTCTCTGAAAAATGGATTGATGAGGTCTTCTTCAGCCATTAGTTATCTGGTTACTATTGTGCCATCTATCATGTGACGGACAAGGTGGTATTTGAAGAGCCGGCTGAATCTTCGCTTGTCATCTGGCTATCTAAAATGTCCAGAACATTGTCAGGTGGACATTTGTCACCCGGATTTGTAGGTGACATTTGGCAAAAGCATTCTGGCCATGAGTTAGTGAAGAAAGACTCTGGATGGATTCGCTTGTGGGGACCGCCAAAGCTTGTACCCATCATAGCACGCCTTACAGCTTCTTCAAACCCAGTCGTCTTTCCTTTTTCCCTATCAATTAGTATCGGAGCTAGTGCCTTGCGGTCAGGGCGGATATTGGTACGGAAGCCATAATAGAGCCGGTGACCAAGAAGATTGTTGGCAAAATTGCTGGGACCATCATATGTTGGCATGAAAATGTCGGATAGTAAACAAACCATGTAATCTACAGCGGAGCCTGCTAATCCACGAGTATTCTCAGCCAGCTCACCAGAAGTGTCTACAGAACTGTGATTTTCCAGACGAGGGAAAAGAGTCCTAAAAGGCTTCATGAAGCGCTCCCCGCCAAACAATTCACCTGCTGCAAGATATATTCTAGTTGAATTGTCAAAGCCAATGGCCCTGAGTACTAGACCAACCTGCAAAAATACAAATGAATATTTATCAATTGTTGCGACTGCGTCTCTAACGCAAAATTTTACTGGCATCACAAGAAAATGACATTTAAGCTTTAAGCAAATACAACATAAAGAAAACGGTCAAATGACCCATGCCAAGAAAATAAAGATAAGCTTTTCTCAGGCATTATTCATAGCATCAATGTTACACTCAGACTAAACAATTCACGCAAGAGTCATGATGCATCACCTCTTCAGGAGTTAATGGGCATTTTCCAATCGCTCTCCTTTGACTAGGAATAAGTTCTTTCTCTGCAAAGTTCTCATTGCGGTACTTCTGCAGTATTTTCTGCTCTTTTGGGGTAAATATGTCAAAACACCTGACCATATTGCAAGTAGATCATCAGCTATTTACAGTAGCAAAAGCATTCAAATTAAATAGAATGGTCTCTATCAAGATCAACTCCAAGCTACTATGACAGCTTTATTTTACTCATCTGACATAATAAACATACAATGAAATAATAATCGAATACCAACATTATTAGGTGTGTAACTGAGAACACTCTAACAGAGCATATAGATGAAGGGGCATATTCCACAGCACGTAAAGCGAGAAAATTGTGCCTAATGCAGCCAAAAGTGATTGAGGAACATACCCGGCAAATGCCAGCATATCCATCTCAAATCGCAGATGTATTGACATGAAGTGGCCTTCTTCACGTAGCTTTTGGACAATCGAGTTGCTCAATTTCATGATGTGAGGCTTGAATTTTAGAGCATGATAATTTACTCTGCATCTCAATCTTTGGTATTCAGGATTGTCTATTTCTTCAGCTAATCTATGCGAAAATGGCGTAAGATAGATAGCTCCATGCTGTTTCATCTTTTCCAAGGCAGTTGTTTGATACCAGCTAACAGGAGCATCTCGATCCGGCCTTATCTGTACCAACAACATTTGAAGCTCAAGGTGCTTTGAAATGCATAATTAAAAAGGTGCCAGTATTTCGATACTTCACCTGAAATGCTTTTATCTTCTTAACTTTTCCATTCTTCCGTATTTCTGGAATGCTCTCAACAATTTTCACGTCAAATCTCAGGGTTTTGATAAAATGCTCAACATCATATAGGCCGTGGAAACCACTGAAGGTTGGAAAAACAGTGTCATTTTCTAGATTTGAATATCCATATACATACCACCCCAAATATACAATCAAGATATCATGCTATTGCATATTAAACTCCAGTTAACGTTAAGATGCAACTACCATCACCTGTCATCGTGCCAGAAGGAGTTTGCATCCAGTTCAGGCAGTACCAGCGTTGCATTCATAATCCGGGCAGCGAGAACAGCATTACAAATCTACA
This sequence comes from Echeveria elegans, assembly GCA_035048345.1. Classification (NCBI taxonomy): domain Eukaryota; kingdom Viridiplantae; phylum Streptophyta; class Magnoliopsida; order Saxifragales; family Crassulaceae; genus Echeveria; species Echeveria elegans. The sequence continues at coordinate 470,525 of JAWWMW010000079.1, read as the reverse complement.
CGATCAAGACTCGGACTTTATTAAACTGAATCATTTTTGACACACTTTCACAGTTCCAATGCAGCCTCTATGTAAGTAAGAATTATACTACGATAGTATACAACAGACAACATGAACACACAGTGTGTTTCATCAGAGCCACACACAAAAACGCATTTACCAGCTGTACAGTGCAATGCAAGGACCAAGAAAACACAAATTTTCACTAGCTGCCCGTTAATACCACAAGCTTGTACTGAGTTCATAGAGGAACATTAGAACCTTCAACATGAAGTACAACATAGAGAAACCATCTTCAAACATAGTCATAAACAACTCTCAAAACTCCAAGCACACTTTGTTGATATTTAGACCCGTTATTCGGATACTAGGTAATCATAAATTTTTGAAATCAATAAAGCTTGAACACTTTTATCTGCATCATGCTATTTGTCGTAAACAAGCTACAGAGAACCGCGATTACTAAATTCTACAGGAAACAGAACCCCATTGATTTGGGCAAACAATAAAACTTGTCAACAATCATCACTTCGAAAGGAAAATAAACATAGCCAAACTTTCAACCGTAGACGTAGACACTGGTAGTCACTTTAATTTACTATAAAAACAAGAATTCATACACGAAAGAGCTGATCTGGAACATACCGCAGTCCTTTGCTGATTCAGCCCACCATTGCACCGAACTCGCAAATACCCATTGCTTTCTACCGGAGGAGCTGTAGCAAAAAAAAACATCAACACATCATTAACAATAATATTCAACCTAAACCTACTAAATTAATACACTTACGATGCCATTCCGATCTTGGCGCAGACGACGGCCTCCATCCTTCCGAATCAGCACTATTCCACAGCTTATCCACCTCAATCTACCAAAACAACACATCTCACATCATTCCACACTACTCACTCACTTCAACTTAAAAAAAAAAGAGAAGCAAATCAATGTAAAATTTGTAAACAAGAGCTGCAAACCTTGGAAGACCCGCGAGATCCATAGTTAGTATTGTTAGTAGAAGAAAAGAGGAAAGCGATGGTACAAAACGCTAAAACGAATAAAGCGATGGACAGTCTACCGAAGGATCCTTTCAACAACGCGCTTTGTTTCATCTGATGGCGATTTGGCAACGGCCTGTTGAATGAAGCGTTTAGAGATCAATTAAGGAGAGTTTTTGATGTTACGGAATTATTACCTCCTCATCGGTGACGGAAATTGGTCGCTCGGGATCTGACTGGAATTCACTCTCGCGTCCCTTCTCCTCTTTCGTCCTCCGTATCTCGTCTCTTCTTTGCCAAGTTAATCAGTTAAATTTTGTTAAGTAATAATTAATTGTCCATTACCAACATGATACAGTCATCCCTCTAAAACAGCGCCTCTTATAACATAGTTATAACAGTCATCTTGAACCATTACCGTTTCAAATTTTTCCTTATAAAAATTCTCATTATAACAGTCTCTACCTTTTTTTATATAACATCCTATCCATTTTACCTAAATATTTTAAAATATTATAGAAAGAATTGACTGTAATGGCAAACGATTCAAAACCCACCAGAAGTAGGTGTGCATTTACTTGAAGAGTGTATGAGTTAACTAAGATAATTGATCTATCCTAATAATTGGTTTGTCCTCAACACATAAATAGCTACGAAATTTTTTCCATCACTAAATCATATATTTTTGTCATTAAATAAATTAGGAATAAGACAAACAAGGAATAAGACAAAATAAAACAAAAACAAAAAAAATACTCATTTAAAATTTAAAAATAGAAATTCCAAATTCATATTAAATTAAAATTAAAAAATTAACCCATTTCAAATTAAAAATTCCAAATTCATATTTGAGGAGAATCGAATTGAGACACGGAAAAAATTTCCGTCGAGACGACGAGCGCAGGGCTATTATCTTAATATATGATTGATGCTGTATGTTTTATAAGCGTTTAATTATACTCTTCAAATGATCTTTACATTTGAGTACATGATACGATAATTAAGGAATAATGAGAGTGTGAGAGTAAAAATAAGATAAAAGTAAGTAAAAGAAAGATAAAGTAGAAAAGATGGTGTATTGTTAGAGTGAATTAATTGTCATAAAAGAAAATAGTAAGAATTTTAGGAGATACCTAAATAGAATAAAAAAATAGAAAGAACAAAAGAGGATAAAGGGAGCAATATGCTAGATGCTATATGACCTTTCAATATTAAGATTAAAGATTTCGTTTATTGAGTTTTGCAATTAATTACATTGTATTTTCGTGTAGGATATGAGGATGATATAATGAGGTTACAATGACAATTAATAAGTTCATTTGACTTGAATGGAATCACATTCCAGAAGCAGATTTCGCGACTTTGGTGATGGCTTCTGCGATTTCCTCAGCTTTAGCTTGTTCGCTTACGAAGGCCACTAATGGACTCTCTTTTGGGACAGTATCATCCCTGAGGTAACTTCCTGATGTTCGAAGTAACTCTTCAGAGCTTTTGTCGACCAGTCCTTTAATTATGACAGTTTTGTGAGTTCCTGATATTAGCTCTTCATGATCTGTATCTCCAGCTTCACCAAGAACCACGTACATGCTCGCAACGTTTAATCTCCATCTTACAAATAAGTACCTGACACAAGGGTTTTATGTATGTCATACACAATCGGTACACTTGATGAATGCTGAACAAATCAACTATTTACCCTCACACTAGGGTGTCATAATTCAATATCAACCTACAGAAGGGGCTATTAATTATGTAAGAATTGGGTGTGCCATATACATACAAATAAGCCTTACCGTTTAATAGATGACACCGGAAACAAACTCTTTAAGTGTGTCGCGCCACTGCTGAGTAATAAAATGTTACAGAACGGTGAGTATTTACCTGAGTGCTTGGGCTCTAGATGCAAGTAAAGGAATCACTTGCAACCTTGTTGAGTTTCTGCAGTACATTAAATGGCAGCGGAGGCCTCTCATCCTTAGCTTCTGTCTCATTTCATCCACTTTCCTTGCCTGCAGAGAAAAACAACAACAACAAGGTATTCATCATGCACTATCATAAACAAACAAAAAACGATGAAATGTTCCTCAAGAACTACGAGGTATACAATACCTTTTTGGGATCTTTAATTATATACGAGATACAGTATGCATTTCTGCCGTTCTTATCTTCCTCAACTGGGCATGGGGATTGCTCCGGCTTATCCAGACCTTCAGTAGTGGACACAAGCTTGAAAACAGTCTTCTTTAAACCATCGTATCCCCAACGATACTCAATATGAGATGCATAATCAGGATCCGGAGTCAGCTTCCCATCACCATCTGTACTCACGCCTGGATAATAAACTTCACTGCCACTGCTACAAATCAAAGCATCAAACTCATTTGCTTGAATCTTTCCAGATTTCAGAAACTCGACAGTTTGTGAAATAGGCATAGCAGTCGCTATTGCTAATCCAGAAAAATTAGCAGTCTGTGAGTCTAGATGAACGGCTTTAACTATCTCCTGCAGTTTATCAATCATCTTCTTTTCTGGATTCCCACAGCTGTCGTAGCAGTCTAAAGCTACCACCACCAGTCGTTTACGACGTCTTAACATGGGGTACTTGCTTGGCACCGTATCATATGATTTTTTCCCTCCAGATTCGGTTGGGACATTTTCTGGCTGTTTTATTTTGCTCATAACTCTCCTCACTTGATCTTGAACATCCCGAGAACCTGACATTCCATTCTCAAGTGAAATGTCGGCTATTGAAGATTTATCCCCATCAATTGAAAGTCTGAGGGACATGTCCTGTACGTCTCTCAGAGAATCATTGAGTGACTCTCCAACAGCCACCTCGTCTACTGGAGTGTCTGTCTGCCACTGAGGGTGCCTCATTCGGCAGGCTGCCACACGTGTCAAGTAAGTACGGCAATGTTCCGGCCAGGAGAAGAGATGTATGTTCTTCCAACCATTCTTTTGGCATTCATGCCATAAACTTTTCTCTGAAACTAGCTTGAGCAAGGCATCACCGATTGCAGCCTGGTCATGTGGGTCCACAAGCAATCCGTTGTTAAGTGCCTAGAACACCAAACATATTAGCTATGTGATATACAGTCCCAATTTGGTTTATATGCACTTTTACAGACCAGTGGAACCGTTTATGCCCAGACAAAAGGTATTACCCGATGAATGTCAACAGGTCCTCCATTTTTAGTGGCCACCATTGGAAGCCCATGAGCTGCGGCCTGGAAAATTAGAATGAAACTAAAAATGAGAAGAAATAAACTTTCAAGCACTAGAAGGCAGTAGTAGGCAATAGCTTGAGCACAACTAACCTCAATTAAAGTCAGCCCAAAAGGTTCGACCAAAGCTGGATTGATGAAAACTCCCTGTCATTAAAATGAGTTAATTCATCAGCACAATTAAAAAAGTCCTTGCTTATTTAAGAACGGGAGTCACCTTTGTTTTGGCAGCAAGGCGGTAAATATCTGGGACATCTGACTGCTTGTGGTGCTTGGGGTAAGCCACTTGACCATAAAGGTCATACTTATCGATCAATTTCAACACTGTTGTTAGTACACTAGCATTCCCCGATGACATCTCTTCTATGTCGTCCCTGTTTCCCATGATGAGTGTCTGAAACAGGCAAAGGCAGACACAATCATGATATTTCGTGTAACTTGAACTTGAGTACCTGAAACATAGGCACAAGACTAACTTACAAGATTAGCTAGTTCTCTTAGTGGTCGGCATTCTTCAAATGCTTTAAGAAGGGTGGTTATATTCTTTTTTGGATCGGGTCTTGATAGGGCCAAAATCGTAGGGGATTTGTGAGTTGTGACAAAGCGCATCACCTGCCGATAAAATATAGTTATGAATTTAGTAGGGGAAGCATTGCACTGTTTTGTTATTTTCATGCAGTCTTTAGGTCTGCATTTTGTGAACTGAATTACTGAAGTAGTCTTGGAATTGAAAACGAAGATAGATGTCATTTGAGCTGAAAAATGCGATGATTTGTTAGGCATGTAATGGCTGGATGTCTCTCTTGATGGTATGATGCAAAGCTGGCATCTTTGCTTGATATGTTGATTGAGATCAGATTACCATTTTAGGTTCGATATTCGAGTACTATAAGATTAATTTTCTTTGAATTCCAGGTAGTTCAAGTTAGAGTGGTGTTAGAATCTTGGATGAAGACTGATGCGTGTTAAACAGAGAAAGATGATGATCTGTTCTGTCGCATTTGTGGGTGGAGAGTTGTAGTCAGTGATGTGAAGCTAAGCTTGCACGATTGCATTTTATGTAGCGTCACATATTATTTGCTTTTGATGTTCCGAATTCGGGTACTAGAGAATCAGTGTGCGTCGTATTCCTACTGGTTCATTTGAGGTGATATTTTAAGGAATCTGTTAAAATTGTGTTGTAATTGTCGATGAAGCTCAAGTGTGTCGAGATGATTGGTAAGAATTGTATTTGGGTGTTTGGTGGTTCAATGGTTTGGAAGCTCTACTATGACGAAATTCTTGTATATTTGCATGTTATGAATATTAGGACAAGATTCTGTATCTCGCCTCTACTTCGCCAAAATAATCAGTAAACTTTGTAATATTATGTGTTAATCTTGGTAAATGTTCAGATGCAGCAATAGAGCGGAGGACTGCAGTGTGAATTTCACTGGTTTGGAAATAATTACATTAATTTGTTGTTTGTCCAAAGCTATCCTTTTCTGCTTGTCATTATATTTGCTGATTAACATAATGGAAACTCAGGTTACAATGACAATAAATAAGTTCTATGGACTTTAATGGAATTACATTTGCAGATGGTGAAGAATTTGCAAAAAAAAATTAAATAGCACGGAACAAATAATTAATTCCGAATTGGCAATGGATATAGTCAGCTACCAAATAACTGTAGGTTACATGAGAATTGCAATAAAAATGAATCTACAGAAATTTACTAAATCCTAGATTACCTTATATCTCAGACAATTTAGATGACCCCGCATCTAAAAAAAAAAACCCACAAGTTCCTTAAAAACGACAAAATAACAACTAACATCTGCGCACATATCGCAAGTAACTTAAATAGATACGTGAAGTACTCGACTATCGAACAACATCCCAAAAAAACAACTTTTGAACAACACCTTATAATAAAACATTTTTAAGATGAGTCGATGCTACTTGCTAGCCAACAACCATCATCTCAATTTTTGAACGACTAATTTGACACAGCTTTTCAACCTTTGCCTTCACTGCTTTGTTCAATTCTGGTCTCTCCAGATAGAATTTAGTGTAACGACCACCAGGAGAACGAATATCAACAACAAATTTTTCCAAGTTAGGAGCATTCTTTATGATACATTTTGCGACCAATTGATCAACAAGAGTTTTTCCATCGCCTCCATACAACTCCAACACCTTTAGGGACTTGAAGGAAAAACTTTTATCCGCACTGTGAAGCCGTTCCTGTGTACAAACAAAACAAAGCAAAACCTAAACCAAGGGATTCAAAAAGGAACACCGAGGGCATAAGTTCGTGATTAATTTTATAGGTAAACAACTAGTACATTGGGATGCAACCGGATCCAAACCTGTTCTAGAAGACGTTCGATCGACTGTGATCTACGGATATTAGATACAGAAAATACCTGTAGAAGATTGAATCGAAAAAATGCGGCATTTGACATCATAGTTAGCAAAGCGAAGAACAATAACACATGCAGTAAGACAAACGAAACCCCTACATCACACCTCCAAGGCAAATGTTTCAAGCAACGGGCAAGCATTGATGAGTTCTCCAATTTGATAACTAATCGGATCGGTGTCCCACGAAAGGTTTATCTTCAGATATTTCAGTTTTGCAAGCTGCGGCATTTGTTTCCAGCTGAATTCCTGAGGCTAGGATATATATAAATGAAACGTGAATACAAGTTATTCCTACTGCGATGAATTGGACAGCTTATAGGGAAAACCAATTGACAGCGAACATACCTTATGCATTACCAGTTCAAGCTTTTCGAGCTGAGGAAGGTAACTCGAAAAGGGAACGAGGAACGTCATTATATGCTGTGATTCTGATTGATCGCCAATAGTTAGGTCAGACAGCATGGGAACATCAATCTTTTGAGGATTAAATTCGGTGGAGTCGTAATAGAGGGATGTGAGACGAGGAGCAGAAAGGTTAGCAAGCACACTAGCTCTGCCCCTATTGATTGTCAATTGCCTCAACCGAAGAGGGGGAGCGACCGAAAAATCCAAGTCGATGCACACTTTGGCGTACTCTAACCACAAGTCCTCAAGGAGCGGGCAACTCGAGAGAATGAAGTCAAAGAACTGCCTACTAACATTCACACACGTCAAAACAAGCGATTTCAAGCATTGAAGGCTCGAAAGTCCGGATGGAGCTTTGAGCCAAGGGTCTTCGGTGAGAACATACCGGTCCTTAAGCTCAACAATATTTAGACAGTACCCGAACTGCAGCTGAAGTGTTTCGACTCGGTTTACAATGGCAAACTGGATCCATTGATCAATGTGATAGGCGTCACTTGCTACCAATTCATTCTGGATCCGGAACTCTTTGACTAAGGGCAATCCAGAAAAAGCTGCTCTGGCACCAATAACAGAATTCACCCATTTTACGTACCAATCATGTTTATGAATCATAAACTGGTTCCGGGGCAGGATAAGAATATCATCGAAATTTAAGCAAGTTGAGTGGTGCCACAGGTTTCTCCATCTCTGACTTAGGATGGATGTCCGTGCTGCTTCCTTTAACGAGAGGAACGCGAGTATAAGCAGCAAAATATCATCAGGAAGTAGTTCGATAGTAGTGGTTTCCTGTCAGGAAGAAAGAAAACAATGTAATGTAGAAGTTAGATTAATAATAGTAGGAAACAAAAGAGAGAAGCTTACGGGTAGTACTTTGTCCATGGTCTTGATGTTGTAGATGAAACCCACAGCTGAATCTGATGGATTTAAATCATCAAATCAGATAGTAAGAAATTTTGTTATCAATTGCATATTTATGCTGCGAATGCAAAAAAACATCATAAACGGAGCTCGTTCCAAATTGAACAGCATCCAAACTACAGTACATGAACTGGATCTGAACCAAAACGTAAGCAACAGATCTGATTGTATCGAACATATGCAGAAAAACGTGATCCTGATACAAAATCAGAATCAGGCCCTGACTGAGAAATCTGAAACTGAATTGTATGTCAATTCAATTCAGTTCACTACAAAAAAATAAATAGGAGTCATAGTAACCCAGTTCACTCTAATAAACCAACAAACACAACTTTACAATATCAGTATAAAGTGCAACACTATTACACAACCTTGAACCCTACCTTAAGCTTACTGTTACATGCATCCCATCAATCCGACAATTTTCATCGACTTACCATTCAACAAGAGAAGAAATCGAAGCTCTCTCCCTGCCTAGCGCAAAACCCTAAACAACAGCTACTCGATATGCATCTCAATTTCGACGCTAACATCAAAGACTGTTATATCCTTTTTGCCTTATGGGAAATTTCCTACTTGAAAAACTTAGTTCCATATTTACCCTAGAAGTGAAAAAAGTTCCAGTTTCACCCCAATTTTTGATATTATTCAAATTATAAGTAATAGAAGGTAAAGTTGATGATGATTGAATGACCTTTTGCATATTTCTACTATTATAGTCCATAGCAACACTAGTACTAGTAGTAGAAGGTGTGCGAGAATCACCAAAACTAGTAATTTTGTTACCGTTGACAAAGTTTCTGCTGGCCATCACTGGTCCTGGTTCTCCTCTGCCACTTTCTTCCCCATCCAGTACAAATTTCACACGCACACTTGCCCTGCTGGGTGCCCCTGTCTCATCACCAGATGACTTTTTCAAGATAGACTTCAGTTGCGAAGACGGTGGCAGGGGCGGGTCATACCGTGGCAGCTCAGGATAAGGTTCCTCCTTCGCTTCTTCTTTGGTTTCTGGCTCCTGAACTTCGACCTCCCTAAGCTGGCATCTTATGTTCCCATTACCAAACAACGACGCGTTAGAAACTGCAAACTCGTACGCTTTCTCGGCATCAGCTTTGTAACGGAACACAACACGGCATGTTGATGACTGCCAGAAAACTCTCAGACTATCCAAATCCAATGGTCCAAACCTTGCAAACCGTGCTTTAAGTGCAGCTGCGGTAGGCATAGCTGTTCCTTGCGGAAACTTTAACACCAACATGGTTGGCTCAGGTACTCTTGGGGGAGGCTGAACTCTCCTGGGAGGAGGAACAAACTTGCTCATCTTTGGTGGTGGTCCTAAGATTGAGGTTTCCTTCTCTTTCCGACCGGGTTCTGGAACTTTTTGACCAGCCTTTTTCTCATTAGCTAATAATGACTTGATATCACTGATTTTCTTTGATTTCTTCGTAGTGCTCTCTTCCTGGCGATCTGACAGGGGGCGCTTCCGTCCACCTTTTGTGGGATCATCTGGCCTACCAAGCGGCCTGGAGGGTTTCTTGATCGGCTTGTCCTTAACATTCATACTATTAACAGTATCCGGAATAGTACTGATTGTTGCAGACTTCCTAGTTTCTGCATTAGCAGAATCAGAATCTCTAATAGGAGCCAACAATAGGCTTTTCTGGAAGACCAAGGACCTGAATTTCAAAAACATCTGCTTAGCCACAACAAGACTATTTCGTTCAGCACCATGAAAAGGATCAAGTGCAAACACTTTTAAATCGAAAAGTACATCCCGAAATTTAAGATCAGGATTTGCTGATGCATCTAGTGGTTGATTCACAACAGCTCCATGCAAGAATGTCAAAG
>JAWWMW010000079.1:450559-460625 GCA_035048345.1 Echeveria elegans | reverse complement strand
ATGAGGATTTACAAAATAGATATGTAAAAAATGGTACGCATGATGTTTCATTTAAAGACTCAATTATTTGCGTCCAGCACAATTAGCGTCCACGTGGACGCTAATATGTCGACCAAGATTCGTTTTTGCGTCCACGTGGACGCTAACCTGTTGGTAAACGCAATTTTAGCGACCACGTGGTCGCTAACATGTCGGTGGAAGCAAACGTAGCGACCACGTGGACGCTAACTGTCGGTGGAAGCTAACATTCGCGTCCACGTGGACGCTAATTGTCGGTGGAAGCAAACATTAGCGTCCACGTGGACGCTAAGTTATTGTATTTTTTTAAAAAATAAATATTAGCGACCACGTGGTCGCAAAGTAATATGTTTTTTTTATAAAAATTCGACCTTAATTATCAAATTACGAAAAAAAAACAAAATAATGCGTTTAGCGACCACGTGGTCGCTAACTTTTGCCACCAAAATTTTCCCTCCACATTTAGCGTTTGCCGGGAAATGTTTCGCGCCTGATTTTAGCGTCCAAGATGGAAATAGCGACCACGTGGTCGCCAATTAGCGTCCGGTATGTAACTAGCGTCCACATCGTGTTGGACGCTAATGTCTGGTCGCAAAATGAGCAGTTTCTTGTAGTGTAACACCCATCAAGAATCGAATACTCAACCCCCTCAGAGATACCACTTTTGAAGTTCCTCTTTGCATACCACTCATTTAATACCCTTACCCTTTAATACCCTCTTATAATGAGGGTGCCCATTACCCGTCTTTTGCCCTCTCATTACCCTGTTTCTCAAGTTGACCGTCGTTTCCCCGGTCGTTTGTCGCCGTTGACCAATTGCTGACCTAGCATTGACCACGTGAGTGCTGGTGGAGAAGAGAGCACTAAAGGGCGCCCTTACCCTTTTGATACCCGCCCACTTATGCCCTTACCCTTTCATACCATATGCCCTCTTTTACCCTCTACCCACCTACCATCTTCCTACCCGCCCATTACCCTAGCCTACCCGCCCTTTTGACACCTCTAAACGCCCGTAGCATATCTGAATACGTCCGGCCTGCTCCGTAAGAGCCACACCAAAAATGCAATTGATAAAACAAACCCAGTCAATCAGGTTAATCCAAAATGAAGCATTAGCACAATTTCAATACTCAAAAATCTTAAAGAAACATCAACGCACATCACATCAAAAAAGACTCCATCAAGACAAACCAGCTTCAAGTATCGATTCTCCAACAACACGCCAAGAAAAGATCAACGCCATTAACAGTAAGTATTACCGATCAACATGAATGCTAAAAATTCTAAGCAGCTTGTTGAGGGGCATCAGCGGCGGCATCAGCAGGGGCAGCAGCCGCGGCTTCAGCAGCTTCAGCGACGTCAGCTGCTTCAGCAGCAGCAGGGCTGATTAGGTCAAAATCCAAACGGAGTGCGCGTTTCCTGAGAGCCAGATCTCCAGTTCGGAAGGGGTAAACATCGGCTTGTTGATCAAATTGATCATGAGTAACTCCAAATGTCTTTCTCAAATTACGACGACGTAGCTACACTGGTTGAAGTTTTGAACCAAACGATCACGCCAAGCCTTGTAATCCTCCAAAATTTCATTATGCATATCTTGACAGCGTGCCATCTCCGCCGTCTGTAGCGGTTGTTCTTTCTCTGTATTTTTGTTGTGGTTCGTTCCAGCACCAACATATGGAAAAGTCTGTCAGATTGACGAATCGTCAAGGCTCCTAAACACACACACACAAAAGTTAGCGGAAGAAGAAAAATGGAGTAGAAGAATGGAGTAGACGAAACGGAACTCATGATCCACCGATGAAAGGTACTGTCGTCACCGGCGTCCATTTTTATGAAGCTAATTTGAATTTTCTGTATTTCGACCTCGATCGAAATTGATTATTTTATAGGGGACCTGGGAAGCTTCGGGCTGCTGATTAGTCTGGATGCTCCCAGAAAAATCGAGAAGGTTCTGGCTAAAAAACAAGAGTTCGTGCTGCTCGTTTTCGTGAATTGTCAGGAGTCGTGACTAGCGAGAGAAGAAAGTGGTAAATATCCCGGGGAGGTGATGGTATGTAGTGACGGACCAATTAGGAAATGACACGTTGATGATTCAGAATTGTTTGATGGACTTCATTTAAATTGTTAGATTAGATCCAACCATCCAAAAAAAATTTGTTAACTAAGTTTGTTTGTGCTGATCAAATATGTAACAAATTGAACTTTTATTGAATTAATAATAATGTCTACTTGTGTTATTTTAACAAAATTTGGAAGAAACGTACGCACAAGCTTATGTACCACCACTAATTTTCAGTTGTTAATTTTGTTTAGGTCCCAAAAAAATTATACATTTTCGACAAGGTAGAGCAATTTTCGAATACGTGCATAGTATTTAACGTGATATTTGCGTACAAAATTGATATTCCAAAAGTTGTAACGCCTTTGAATTTACTTCAGAAATTTGAAAAAAATGTGGTTTGGTTTGGATTGATCGAGTGTAACATGAGAGGGCCATGGAGGGTGACATTTAAGAAGCCGGATTCGCATTGTACTTCATAATCATGTCATGTTAGACTCATTGTTTTCTGCTAATGAGATTGCCAAATTGACTTGTATCTGTTTCGGTCAGCTTGATGGCGATACCGAAAGATACTTGCGCCTTGCGGTAATGAAGATTCCGGCGACTACCCCGCAGATTCGATAAAAACAACATCAACAACAAAAAGTACAAGCCTACCTATTAAAACATAAAATATGGGTTCCGGTTGAGTAGTGAAGACTAGGAATTGAAGAAGCAGTTTCAAAGGAACAACACTACCATGTCTGTGTTTCTGCTACTAAAATCATATCGTAACACCCATCAAGAATCGAATACTCAAAACTCCTCAGAGATACCACTTTTGAGGTTCCTCTTTGTATACCCACTCATTTAATACCCTTACTCTTTAATACCCTCTTATAATTAGGGTGCCCATTACCCGCCTTTTGCCCTCTTATTACACTGTTTCTCAAGTTGACCGGTGTTGACCAGTAGTTGACCGTCGTTTCCCCGGCCGTTTGTCACTGTTGACCATTTGTTGACCTGGCGTTGACCGCGCGAGTGCTAGTGGAGAAGAGGGCACTAAAGGGCGCCCTTACCATTTTGATACCCGCCCACTTATGCCCTTACCCTTTCATATCATATGCCCTCTTTTACCCTCTATCCACCTACCCTCTTCCTACCCCGCCCATTACCCTATCCTACCCGCCTTTTGACACCTCTAAACTCCCGTAGCATATCTGAATACGTCCGGCCTGCTCCGTAAGAGCCACCCCAGAAATGCAGTTGATAAAACAAACACAATCAATCAGGTTAATCCAAAATGAAGCATTTAATACTCAAAAAGCTCAAAGAAACATCAACGTACATCACATCAAAAAAGACTCCATCAAGACAAACCAGCTTCAAGTTTCGATTCTCCAACAACACGCCAAGAAAAGATCAATGCCAATAATAGTAAGTATTACCGATCAACATGAATGCTAAAAATTCTATGCAGCTTTTTGAGGGGCATCAGCAAGGGCATCAGCGGCGGCATCAACAGGGCAGCAACCGCGGCTTCAACGACATAGGCAGTCGCGGCTTCAACGGCATAGGCAGTCGCGGCTTCAGCAGCTTCAGCGACGTCAGCGGCTTCAGCAGCAGCGGGGCTGATTAGGTCAAAATCCAAATGGAGTGCGCATTTCCTGAGAGCCAGATCTTCGGTCCGGAAGGGGTAAACACTGGCTTGTTGATCAAATTGATCCTGAGTAACTCCAAATGTCTTTCTCAAATTACGACGACGTAGCTACACTGGTTGAACTTTTGAACCAAACGATCACGCCAAGCCTTGCAATCCTCCAAAATTTCATTACGGATATCTCGACGGCGTGCCATTTCCGCCGTCTGTAGTGGTTGTTCTTTCTCTGCAGTTTTGTTGTGGTTCGTTCCAGCACCAACATATGGAAAAGTTTGTCAGATTGACGAATCGTCAAGGCTCCTAAACACACACACAAAAAAGTTAGCGGAAGAAGAAAAATGGAGTAGAAGAATGGATTAGACGAAACGGAACTCATGATCCACCGATGAAAGGTACTGTCGTCACCGACGTCCATTTTTATGAAGCTAATTTGAATTTTCTGTATTTCGACCTCGATCGAGATCGATTGTTTTATAGGGGACCTGGGAAGCTTCGGGCTGCTGATTAGTCTGGATGCTCCCAGAAAAATCGAGAAGGTTCTGGTTAAAAAACCAGAGTTCATGCTGCTCGTTTTCGTGAATTGAGGAGTCGCGACTAGCGAGAGAAGAAAGTGGTAAATATCCCGGGGAGGTGATGGTATGTAGTGACGGACCAATTAGGAAATGACACGTTGATGATTCAGAATTGTTTGATGGACTTCATTTAAATTGTTAGATTAGATCCAACCATCCAAAAAAAATTTGTTAACTAAGTTTGTTTGTGCTGATCAAATATGTAACAAATTGAACTTTTATTGAATTAATAATAATGTCTACTTGTGTTATTTTAACAAAATTTGGAAGAAACGTACGCACAAGCTTATGTACCACCACTAATTTTCAGTTGTTAATTTTGTTTAGGTCCCAAAAAAATTATACATTTTCGACAAGGTAGAGCAATTTTCGAATACGTGCATAGTATTTAACGTGATATTTGCGTACAAAATTGATATTCCAAAAGTTGTAACGCCTTTGAATTTACTTCAGAAATTTGAAAAAAATGTGGTTTGGTTTGGATTGATCGAGTGTAACATGAGAGGGCCATGGAGGGTGACATTTAAGAAGCCGGATTCGCATTGTACTTCATAATCATGTCATGTTAGACTCATTGTTTTCTGCTAATGAGATTGCCAAATTGACTTGTATCTGTTTCGGTCAGCTTGATGGCGATACCGAAAGATACTTGCGCCTTGCGGTAATGAAGATTCCGGCGACTACCCCGCAGATTCGATAAAAACAACATCAACAACAAAAAGTACAAGCCTACCTATTAAAACATAAAATATGGGTTCCGGTTGAGTAGTGAAGACTAGGAATTGAAGAAGCAGTTTCAAAGGAACAACACTACCATGTCTGTGTTTCTGCTACTAAAATCATATCGTAACACCCATCAAGAATCGAATACTCAAAACTCCTCAGAGATACCACTTTTGAGGTTCCTCTTTGTATACCCACTCATTTAATACCCTTACTCTTTAATACCCTCTTATAATTAGGGTGCCCATTACCCGCCTTTTGCCCTCTTATTACACTGTTTCTCAAGTTGACCGGTGTTGACCAGTAGTTGACCGTCGTTTCCCCGGCCGTTTGTCACTGTTGACCATTTGTTGACCTGGCGTTGACCGCGCGAGTGCTAGTGGAGAAGAGGGCACTAAAGGGCGCCCTTACCATTTTGATACCCGCCCACTTATGCCCTTACCCTTTCATATCATATGCCCTCTTTTACCCTCTATCCACCTACCCTCTTCCTACCCCGCCCATTACCCTATCCTACCCGCCTTTTGACACCTCTAAACTCCCGTAGCATATCTGAATACGTCCGGCCTGCTCCGTAAGAGCCACCCCAGAAATGCAGTTGATAAAACAAACACAATCAATCAGGTTAATCCAAAATGAAGCATTTAATACTCAAAAAGCTCAAAGAAACATCAACGTACATCACATCAAAAAAGACTCCATCAAGACAAACCAGCTTCAAGTTTTGATTCTCCAACAACACGCCAAGAAAAGATCAACGCCATTAATAATAACTATTACCGATCGACATGAATGCTAAAAATTCTAAGCAGCTTTTTGAGGGGCATCAGCAAGGGCATCAGCGGCGGCATCAGCAGCGGCGGCTTCAACGGCATAGGCAGCCGCGACTTCAGCAGCTTCAGCGACGTCAGCGGCTTCAGCAGCAGCGGGGCTGATTAGGTCAAAATCCAAACGGAGTGCGCGTTTCCTGAGAGCCAGATCTCCGGTCTGGAAGGGATAAACACCGGGATGATCGAGTGTAACATGAGAGGGCCATGGAGGGTGACATTTAAGGAGTCGGATTCGCATTGTACTTCATAATCATGTCATGTTACATTCACTGTTTTCGGATAATGAGATTGCCAAATTGACCTGGACCTGTTTCAGTTAGCTTGATGCCGATACCGAAAGATACTTGCGCCTTGCGGTTAATGAAGATTCCGGCGACTACCTGCAGATTCGATAAAAACAACATCAACAACAAAAAGTACAAGCCTACCAATTAAAACATACAATATGGGTTTCGATTGAGTAGTGAATACTAGGAATTGAAGAAGCTGCTCCAAAGGAACGACACTAACATGTCTGTGTTTCTGCTTCTAAAATCATATTGTAACATCCATCAAGAATCGAATACTCAACCTCCTCAAAGATACCACTTTTGAGGTTCCTCTTTGCAGTTAGGCTTCCCGCACACAATCGCATCCAGAATCGGCTGGCATTCAAGTGAGGAATGCTCTGAAAATGGATTGATAACGTCTTCTTCAGTTGTTAGTTCTCTGGTTACTATTGTTTTGTTCCATCTATCATGTGACAGACAGTGGAATTTGAAGAACCGGCTGAATCTTCACTTGTCATCTGGCTATCTAAAATCTCCAGAACATTATCTGATGGATATTTATCAGCCAGCCTTGTCGGTGACATTTGACAAAAGCATTCTGGCCATGAGTTAGTGTAGAAAGACTATGGATGGATTTGCTTGTGTGGACCACCAAAGTTCGTACCCATCATAGCACGTCTTACAGCTTCTTCAAACCCAGCTGTCTTTCCTTTTTCCCTATCGATAAGAATCGGAGCTAGATCCTTGCGGCCGGTCAGGGCGGATATTGGTGCGGAAGCTATAATACAGGCGGTGACCAAGAAGATTGTTGGCGAAATTGCTGGGACCATCGTATGTTGGCATGAAAATGTCAGATAGTAGACAAACCATGCAATCTACAGCGGAGCCTGCAAATCCACGAGTATTCTCAGCCAGCTCACCAGAGGTGTCTACAGAAGTGTGATTTTCCAGACAAGGGAAAAGAGCCCTAAACGGCTTCCTGAAGCGCTCCCCACCAAACAATTCACCTGCTGCAAGATATATTCTAGATGAATTTTCAAAGCCAATAGCCCTGGGTACTAGACCAACCTGAAAAAAGGAGAACCGCGGTACGAATCAATAATTATGACTGAATAGTTGTAACGGAGTCTCGAATTGTTTTGACACACCATAGACCATACAAAAAATGTGCGGCACAAAAAAAAGACATGTTGATCTTACAACCTAATCAAAGCTTTACGCAATAGAACATAAAGATAAGCTTTTCTCAGACATTATTCATAGCATTAATGATACGCTGAAAGTAAACAATTCACCTCTTCAGGAGTTGATGGGCATTTTCCAATCACTCTCCTTTGACTAGGAATAAATTCTCTCTCTGCAAAGTTCTCATTGCGGTACTTCTGCAGTATTTTCTGCTCTTTTGGGGTAATATGTCAAAACACCTGACCATATTGCAAGTAGATCATCAACTAATTACAGTAGCAAACGCAAAAAAATTAAATAGAACAGTCTCTATCAACTCCAAGGCTCCAAGCTACTCTGGCAGCTTTATTTTACTCATCTGACATGATAAACATACTATGAAATAATACGTAAATACCTAAGTTACAAGGCTTGTTAAAAACTACACTAGAAAGTATACAGATCAAGAGGAACACTCCACTGCACGTAAAGGGAGAACATTGTGTGTAATGCAATAAAAATTGATAGAGGAGCATACCCAGCGAATGCCAGCATATCCATCTCAAATCGCAGATGTATTGACATAAAATGGCCTTCTTCACGTAGCTTTTGAACAATCGAGTTGCTTAATTTCATGATGCGCGGATTGAATTTAGGAGCATGATAATTCACTCTGCATCTCAAACTTTGGTATTCAGGATTGTCTATTTCTTCAGCTAACCTATGCGAAAATGGAGTGAGATATATAGCTCCATGCTGTTTCATCTTTTCCAAGGCAGTTGTCTGATACCAGCTAATAGGAGCATCTCGATCCGGCCGTAACTCTACCAACAACATTTGAATCTCAGGGTACTTTGAAAGCTTAATAGAATGATGCCAAATTTTTGATACTGTACCTGAAATGCTTTTATCTTATTAACTTTTCCATTCTTCCATATTTCTGGAATGCTCTCAAGAATTTTCACGTCAAATCTCAGGGTTTTGATAAAATGTTCAACATCATATAGGCCGTGGAAGCCACTGAAGGTTGAAAAAACGGTGTCATCTTCTGGATTTTGAATATCCAAAAAAATCCCACCCAGAATATGCAACCAAGATATCATGCTGTTACATTGTAAACTCAACTTAACGTTCAGATGCAACTACAATCACCTGTCATCGTGCCAGAAGGAGTTTGCATCCAGTTCAGGCAGTACAAGTGTTGCATTCATAATCCGAGCAGCGAGAACAGCATTACAAATCTACAATATCAAGGCTTAGAATTATTTAACTGAATTTATTTTACGTACTTTGGCAATTCCTATGCGGCCTAAATGTAAGTAAGAATGATTGTATACAATAAACATATGCCATGTAACTGTACAGTCAGTGCAAGTCCAAGGATGGCGAAACACAAACTTTCACTAGCTAACCCATTTATACCACAAGCTCAAACTGAGTTTATTGAGGGCCATTAGAACCTTCAACATGAAATAAAATACAGATCGTTGATTTGAACCATAGACATAACCAACACTCAAAACTTGAAGCGCACTTAGTTGATATTTGGACCCCTTTTACTGATACTAGGTAATCAAAAATTGTTAAGCTTGAACTCCTTTATCTGCCTCATGCTATTTGTTGTAAAGAAGCTAATGAGAACCATGATTACTGATTTCTGCAAGAAACAGAATTCTACATATTTGGGCAAAAAAACCATTGCTTGGAAAGGAAAATATCAGTAAAAGTAGCCGCTAGCCGAACTTCCAATTGTAGACATAGACACGGTCAGTCATTTCAATTTACCATAAAAAAAGTTGATCAGGGCCATACCGCAGTGCGTTGCTGATTCAGCCCACCATGACACCGAACACGCAAATACCCATTGCTTTCTACCGGAGGAGCTGTTGTGTGAAATACCAACACATCTTCAACAATACATCAACATGTACTCCACCAAAACTAACCAAAGTATCACACTCACGATGCCATTCCGAGCTTGGCGCAGAGGACGGCCTCCATCATTCCGAATCAGCACTATTCCACAGCTTATCCACCTCAATCTACCAAAACAACAAATC
This sequence comes from Echeveria elegans, assembly GCA_035048345.1. Classification (NCBI taxonomy): domain Eukaryota; kingdom Viridiplantae; phylum Streptophyta; class Magnoliopsida; order Saxifragales; family Crassulaceae; genus Echeveria; species Echeveria elegans. The sequence goes on along the minus strand of JAWWMW010000079.1, from coordinate 451,288 downwards.
TCACATCACTTCACACTAATCACGCACTTAAACTTCAAAAAAAAAAAACAAGTCTTATGTAAAACTGTAAACAAAAGCTACAACAAACCTTGAAAGAACCGCGAGATCCATAGTTAGTAATGGCGGTAGATGAAAAAAAGGAAAGCGATGGTGCAAAACGCTAAAACGATTAACGCGATTGATAATCTGCCGAAGGATCCTTTCAACAACCCACTTTGTTTCAATTGATGCCGATTTGGTAGTGGCCTGTAGAGGGAAGCGTTTAGAGATTTGTGAGAGAGAGTGTGAAGAGATGGATTAAGGAGAGTTTTGGTGTTATGGAATTCTCAACTCCTCATCGGAGACGGAAATTGGTCGATCGGATTTGATTGGAATTCACACTCGCGTCCTTTTTTTTCCCCTTCTTCTTTCCTTCTCCGTATCTCGCCTCTACTTCGCCAAAATAATCAGTTAATTTTGTAATATTATGTGTTAATCTTGGTAAATATGCAGCAATATAGCGGACCGACTGCAGTGTCATTATTTAATTTTATTTGTAATTGTCTTTTTTAATTATAATTTTTTTACTAATTAACATAATTAGATACACAGTTATAATTTCTTCCGCATCCACGCGTGGAGGTTGTTTATTATGTCCGTCGCTGGCGTCGAATCATTGGAGTCCTGTATTTGATGGAGATGCTGCTTAAGGCCTGCGCGTTAATAGATATGATTATGTACTTGAATTAG
>JAWWMW010000079.1:412816-429314 GCA_035048345.1 Echeveria elegans | reverse complement strand
GACTTGTTTCACCTTGATGTTGCTCAGACGCTTCCTTCAGCAGGACTTGTTTCACCTTGATGTTGAGACATCGACTTAACGATTCAGAATTCTTTAACAGTGATACTTATAAATATTGCCACACTCCAATGCACTCTCAGGAACGATGGACAGAACGCTAGTCCTTTCATAATTTAGACTTGTTGTTGAGTTGTGATCGAATGATTTGCCTTCACCGTCGCTAACTATCATTAATAAACTTAAATAATTCTGAATCAAAATATCCGACGTCATAAAGTGTTCATTAATTAATCCAAATCGAATTAGAGGAAATAGAAGCGGCGATTACATCATTAAGTTCACTTTCTTTCTCACGGTTATGACCCAATTTATAAAGACACTTTGAATTAGTTTTATTTTGAACTTGTTTTGAATTTTTTTAATAAAAACTATACTCAAAACTCATTTGGAAACTTGATGGTGTTTATAAACTCAAATGAATTTGCAGCAAGCCAGCAACACTGACTCAAACAATCCCAAATTCATCTCGTCCACGCCCCAGAACAATCCCAGCTTCCTCTTCACCACCTCGACCTCACATCTTCACCAATCGACTCAAACAATTGCAGATTCAGAAGGGTGTTGATACGACGGTGAAGTCGATTTGAAAATTGAATCGAGTGGTGGTGGCGGTGGCTGCAGGTTTGGACAGCTGTTGTTGACGACCAATTGAGAATGGTGGCGACGACCGACGGGTTGCGGAGATTGGTTGCAGTGGGTTGCAACGGGTTCAATTGTGGTGCGTTGCGAGGTTTCGGATAGGTTGCTACGAGTTCAATTGCGATGATGGTTGCTGATGGTGGTTGGGTTAAGAAGAGGTTGAGTCGGGGGATGATTGCGAAGGTTGAGTTGCGACGGATGGTGGGTTGCGACGGTTGAAATTTGCAGTGGTGGTAATGGACTCCGCCAGACTAATCGAAATACGTGGCGGTGGTGATGGAGTCTGCCGCACTGGGTTGGTGAAGAGTGTGTTGTTGTTTTGAAGAAAAAAAATTCCAAACTCACCCTTAGAGAAAGTTCTGAAGTTTTGAGCATCATTTAATGGTTATCAAAATCGAGTGTTAAATCGGTGTTAAAACGAGTGAAATCGGTGTAAAATTGTAATTGGGGTAAAATCGTTGGTCAAACTCAAAAAAAAATCGGTGTAAATCGTATCAAATCGCACGATTTTTGTATTCACCAAATTGGGCCCATTTATGTTCCATATCATGACTGACAATTTCTTATATGATTACTCCTATAATATATGGCTCATACATTTATAATCATCAATATGTGAGAGTGAACCGAATACTCTCATACATAACTAGCTTTGCTCCCGTCGTTTCTACAGAAATTTTTTTGTATTTCAAATTCCCCTCAAACTTTCCAATGTATTTCAAACAAATTTTATTTTTTAACGTTTAATTGGTAAAAAAAATTAGTTAATTTTAATGTTTAAAATTTTAATGAGAATTTTGTAAAATTTGGAATTTGTAATTTTAATGAATTTGAATTTTTAATTTTTAATATTTTAAATCTTATAATTTTAAATGGATATTTTTCATTTTTTTATTTTATTCATATGATGTCTTATTCTTATTTTGTCCTTTGTCTATTTTTATCTTATTCGAATTGGTATTAGCGACGAAAATAAGGAAATCAGCGATAAAATCTGGTTCATCGCTAAATGATTGATGGTGGACAAAATTTTGTCCTTTACTGCATGTTCTATTATATAATAGATTCTCAATTTTAAAGTCAATCAAATAAAGTAGACCTAAAAATATTACACGGAAATAAAAAAAAATAGATTTTTATTTAAGTAATAGAGAAAGTTCAAGCCAAAACTCCTAACAGGCTTTCATTCTGCTTCAAACGTCCAATGGGCTGGGCTGGTTCTTGGTGAAGTGGGATCTCTCCTGAAATGTTTGTTGAATTAGAAGTGCTTGATAGAACAAGATTTTTTTTTTATCGAAGAAATATGTCATGCATGAGTAGGGGGTTCAACTTAAAATTTTGGGGTTTCAAGACAGGACAAGATGATGGCATTGACATTGCTCTATTTTCATTGGTGACATTGTTTGGTTTCCAAGTTAGCAAAACAAGAGATGCTAATGTTAAAAATCGGGTCAATGTGTATTGGTGCCCGAATCTTCGCAGTTAAGAATGATTTGTCAAAGCTACAACTCACATTGCCAATGTGCATTAGCATAAGAAAAATGTGAGAGGAGAAAACAAATCATTTGCATGATTTCATTTTCTTGTTTTCTTTCTTTCTTGAAGTTGTAAGTAGTCTTAGATTATAGATTGGTTGCAATTACATTACTGCATTTTGGGCAGTAGCCACTAGGAGCTCCAATCATGTCTTTCGTCCGATGATCCATTTAATGAAGTTTTCACGATCCTAATTTGCAAAATTTGGATTCAGGACTGGGAAATCTGCGAATGTAATTTTGAACTATTTTATGCGAAGTCAAAAATGACTTTGAGTTCAAATCTCCACGAATGATATTTTTTACACAATTATGTGGGAAAACTTTTCTTTCTTCTCAATTCAGAAAGTGTTCTTCCCTTTGCCTAAGTGATTGGTTTGGATGTCAAGCCGTTGAAGGAGTTGCCACCTGAAAAGAGCTTGTGCAGTCGATATCGCGAATTAATAAAAGTATCACTAGAAGACATGAAATAATATCATTCCATCTTCAGATAACATAGCTATCAACATTGAACCTCCCTCTCTTCAATTCAATTATAAAAAAAACTGACTTTATCACAAAGCCAATCACCCGAAAAGGGCAAGAAATTCCTTACCGCCGCGTACTCTACACTGATTGGGCCACCAGGCTCATCAAAATTTCCCGGAGTAGGTAATCCGTAATACTCTCCATAACGCATTAATCACACAACCTTAATTAACCCACACATTTATCCACGCTAATCAATCACCCATTGCTGATCAAATCTCTACTCCATATTTGATTGCCGAAAAAAATATATTGAAGTGAAAAATCAATGAAAATACAATTTTATATTCAAAATGATTAATACAAAATTATCCTTTCAAGCTTAAATATTAAGCTCCATTTGATTCGAAAAAAGTGAGTAAAAAATTTTAAAAAATTATAAAGAAAATTTAATTTAATTTAATTTATTTTTTCATTTTTTGCATACAACCAAGCACGTATATTTATTTTTACTTAATTTTTTTAAAATTTTCTCTCTTTTTTTGTCGCCTTAATTAAACCTAATTAACTAAATCAAATCACACTCCCCAAAACCAAAACGAGAAACACGGGATTCTTCTAAATCAATCCAAATTAATCGAGAATAAACCATTTATAATTAAATATATAAAAAATACCCATCGCCGCTTTCTCTCTTCTTACGCTTTCCTCTGATCACTCTCTCCTCCGGAATCAGATCTCCGCCACCGCTCTCCTCTCTTCAGATCAATTGATTACTCAGTTGTCGATACACTACCGGCGCTGCAAGGCGTCGTGGTTTTGGTGGATTTGGTTGGTTTTGGGGATTTAGGGTTTTATTTGTTTAGGGAATTTTGAGCGTCTGTGTGGTTCTTTTGGTGTTTGATGATCGGAAGATTTTAGAAGGATGCTTTCCTTGCAAAGCGATCCTCGTCTGTACCAGCAGCAACAGCAGCCGCAATTGATGTTGCAAGTGCCTAGGGTTTCTTATGGCTTTGAGGATGCGTTCGCGTATCGTATAGCGGCTGTGGAATCTGGCGGTTCGTCTAATGGGAGTTTGCAGATCGCGCAGCTTTTAGATCAGCAACGAAGTTATCAAAGTCATGAAGGTTTATTTTTTTGGGAATGTTTTTTTTCTTTCCCTTTTTAGGGTTTTGAGTGATTTAAGTTGTATATTTTGGGATTTGTTCCGGTTTAGGAGTTGACCTATCAATCACTAAACTATTGGAGTGATGTGGTTAATTGCTTGCCCTGGAGTGTGATGTATGCCACTTTGTTGGACATGCATAACTAGTTCCGTTGAACAAGTCTGAATTGATATGCTAATTACTAAAGCATTCCCACTTTGTTATCTTGGAAGTGTATGTCAGTGTGAAAACATCATAGCATTTTTGGGTTTGATTGTGATTTTGATTTTGAAATGTGGAGGTTTATTTTGATGAAGTAAAATGAAAAGAAACGAAGAATTTTTGTTGTTCATACTAGTGATGACAATTTATTTATCATGTGTTTTTCTGTATCTCCAGTTGATGATGACATGCTGTTTGTCTTGGCTCATCAAAGATATAAAGCAGGAAACTACAAGCAGGCATTAGAAAGTAGCCTTAGTGTATATGAAAGGAACCCGCGTAGGACTGACAATCTAATGCTTCTGGGTGCTATCTACTATCAGGTCAGATTAGTTGAATTGAACTGAAATTTCTGGTAGCCTCCTTTTGTAGTGAAAATGATGGGTTTTTCCTGTTCAGTTGCGTGATTTTGATGCCTGCATCATAAAGAATGAAGAAGCTCTTAGGGTTAATAGAAATCTTGCCGAATGTTACGGAAATATGGCAAATGCTTGGAAGGTACATTTTGTTTTTTGTTTTTTTCAATGTTTGTAATAATTGAAATATAGGTTTACTATTCAAATGTTTTGTCGCAGGAAAAAGGCAATTTTGATGTGGCAATCCGCTATTATTCAACTGCTATTGAGGTTTGTGTGCCGCTGCAGCACTGGTTGTGTATAGTGTTGTTTTTATTTATCAATTCGTGTTAGGCTCTAGCTTGTATGATGCATTTGCTTTTAACAATATTGTATCAAACTCCCTTCAGGCGTCTGGAAATATATATACCTTGGTTCTTCTTTTTATCTAATCTCTACACTTAATATTAGAAAAGAAAACTCTCCTCTCATACTCATAGTAGTTGTGTATGTGTGGAATTAACTAATTTTGTGGGTTGTCATTTAGATATTGATAGAATTTGTTATACATGCATATGAGTTTGGTTGGGATACGACAGTTAGAAGTTAGAACAATAACTGCCTGTATCGAACTTCTTATATCCTGTATAAGTGAGCATTTAGTGTATGTGTTACTATGAATAATCTTATTTCTAATACCGGGAAGTATTTATAAATGTTCCAACGAATCCTGACAACAATGTACTTCCTCTGGACCCCCTTTTTGAAAAGGACTTCGAACCGGAAATTAATTTAGGTGAAGCATACAAAGCATTACTCATAGGTCATCATGAAGAGAGTTCCAGCCTATGAATCTTGACCTATACCCATTTATAACATAATATAATATGAAGTTGTAAAATCAGTTTACCCCTGGGCTCTTGGAATTTAATCCCAATGAGTGTTTCTGTCTCGTAAGTAGATAAGAATTTGCAGAGTGTTACGTCTAAATTACTTGACCATCGTTTTCTTGTTGAGAAATTAACCTATTCCAATTTTTAGTTTCTAAATCTTTAGAAAATTTCTGCCGGCTTTTACTGCACACAGTGATCAAAGCTTTTGAACTCCGGAAAGTACTCCTGTGTGTGAGTGAAAGAGTTTCAATAAATAAAATTAACCTTTTGTGAGCAAGGCTTTTGAACTAGCCAGTTTCCTTTATAGAATGCGTATATGTCACTGAACTTAGCCAACTCATTGATGCTATATTGCAGAAACTTATAATATAATATTTATTTGGTTTTTAATCTTGCGTCATTTTTTCAATATAAACGTGAGTCAGATCCCTCATATGGCGGTGATGTTGCAGACCCATAGCTATAGTGTTTAGCTGTTAAAATTGTTGTTTATATTGTGAACTGCCTTCCCGTTTGGTTTTGTGTCAAATTGTCAATTTTTACTGTCTACTTGAATGATATCCCCCATGCTGCTTTGGCACTGTGGCCACTGGCCAGACAGCTTCATTTTCATTTTCATTATCATTAATAACACACTATTTTAGCTAGCAGAACGAATTGTGCGGCATAGTGTCTGGATCCTTTTGTACGGCTCCGGATTGTCGTCCTTTTGTTTCCTTGTTAAACATATTTATTAAATGGTGGTACTTCCTTTGATTAAAAAACAAAACTCGTTGGATACTAATTACATTTGATGTTCTTATGTATTTTGCTGGATTGCATGCTTTATTCACGTTTTCTATGTGCACGGTCGACTCAAGTGGCTTTCCATTTCTTGAATTTTTGTTTTGGTTTTCATGTCGGGCTAGAAAGAAGACTAAACTAAGATTTGGATTTACCTCACGTTAGCACTGACTAATGACTATGAATTATGATAGACGACTCACGATTGTTATATATTTGCTTAACCCAGTGGCTAGGCCTGTTTTATTTGCCACATAACTGAAGTTATTATGATAACATTTAGGATTCACATGATCCTCTAAATACATTTGCATTTGGTTTCATCAAATGACGGATCCTTCTTCTTCTTCTTCTTCTTCTTTTTGTTGTGTGTGGGCTTTCTGTTATTTGCAATATCTGAAACCTTTTTGCTTTAAGGTACTCAGTGTCATTGGTTGTGGTCTTTCTCTTTGCAAGTAGGCGTATAAGGGCTGTACCTCAACTTAGTTCAAAAGTTTGAAAATTGATCTGCTTGGTCTTAAAACCTGGCACTTGATAGTGCATTTTTTGTTCATTAATGACTCGTGTTGCAGCTTCGACCAAATTTTGCTGATGCGTGGTCGAACCTGGCCGGTGCCTACATGTGGAAAGGAATGCTGAATGAAGCTGCTCAATGTTGCCGTCAGGCTATTGCAATTAACCCAAAATTGGTTTGTCGTGATTTTTATTTCTTATCTGTTTTTATTTAGTAACTTAAAATCGTAATACTAACACTACTGCAGTTTGATGCACACAGCAATCTTGGACACTTAATGAAGGCCCAAGGGTTGTTGCAAGATGTGAGTGAACTCGTTTACGAATTGAGAATGGCTGCAATCTTCAAATAGTAGAGTTATGAGATACCTTAAAAACAGGATTCTCGTGTATTAATGTCTACAGGAATCAGGATGCATATTTCACTCTTTACATGTTTGAAATGTGCGTTTGATGTTTAACTACTGAGTTTAGGCAATAAAATTGCAATAAAAAACCAGTCCCAATGTCCTCGTGTTTTAATCTTTTTAGATCATCATCAAAATACATTGTATCTCCAAAGTTTTTGGAACAACTGGATCGGTACATGATCAACAGATAGTTATAATGTAACTGTTGAAAACAATCCACTTGAGGTAAAAGAAAAGGTCTAAATGTGAAATCTCTTATTCTTTTAATTTTTGAATTTTGATCTTTGATGAAGGCATACAATTGCTACGTTGAAGCTCTTAGGATTCAGCCATCTGCCTTGGCATGGTCCAATATTGCTGGTTTACTAATAGAAGCCGGTGACCTTAATAGAGCTCTATACTTCTACAAGGTATTTGTTCTTAAATAAATATCATTTTTGTTCAACTTCACTGTACTTTTTGTCCTTGACAAGTAAGTATTATCGGGCTGCAGTGGTTAGTTATACCTGAGAGACACAGCCGCGGAATTGCTTGCTTATAGGTCTTTAAGAAAACTAGTAAAAATCTCAGCACTAGGTTTGACTTATGTACATGCTGTTATGATCAGGAAGCAGTAAGAGTGAAACCGGATTTTGCCGATGGCTACTTGAATATTGGAAATGTGTATAAGGTGAGATTTCAAGGGCAAGGTACCTATGACGTGCACATATAAATGACTATCTAATCTATTTGAAATTAATAACCTTGTGTCTTTATCAGGCTTTAGGAATGCGCCAGGATGCAGTTATTTATTATCAGCATGCCATTCAGGCCAATCCAAAGTTCGCAATGGCCTACGGTGAGTACAATGATTTTTTCATTTTTCTGATTTTTTAGGTAACAAAGACTAAAAACCAAAACAGAAGCAGTGCTCACTATGGTCGGGATATTAGGTTTTTACTTGATTGTGGCAGCAATTTTTATAAGGAAACTTCCCGCATTGTAAACATGTTATGCGCCTTAACCATTTCCGTATAGTTATTCTTACAAATTTAATGATGCTAGGTAACATTAAAACTGGGTGAACTTGCGTTTTATGATTTGACCTGCTAATAATCACACAGGGAACTTGGGCACTGTACTTTATGAACAAGGGCAGCTGGATCTTGCTATTTTTCATTATAAGCAAGCTCTTGCTCATGACCCTGGTTTCGTGGAAGGCTACAATAATTTGGTTTGTTTTCTCACCTTTTTTTGCTTTATGGTTTGACAAGCGTATTGCTTCAGTTTCTTTAGTAGCCTTCTTTCCTCTGTGAAGGGTAATGTACTAAAAGAGGCTGGCAAAGTTGATGAAGCTGTTCAATGCTTTCATGTATGTTACTTCTGCTAATCATATCTGCCATGTTTTTCAATCTGTATCGATGGTTTCTTCGAGGTGATTGATGTTTCTTTTCTTTTGATTTCTGAAGAAATGTCTATCATTGAACCCAAGCCACCCTCAAGCCCTTACTAGCCTTGGCAATGTGTACATGGAATGGTGAGCAGATAGTGACTTTGGTAGAATTCAACTAGTTAACCCCCGATACATCAATTTGTAACTTGTTATGGTCTTGCAGTAATGCAATGGATAAGGCAGCGTCATTCTACATGTCAACTTTAGCCGTCACTAAGGGACTTTCAGCGCCATTTAATAATTTGGCTCTAATTTACAAACAACAGGTATTCATAGCGTTCATTGTAGACATATTGCATAATCTATTTAGATCAATCAACATATAATTATCTTGTATACTGAATTACAGGGAAACTATTCAGATGCCATTTCTTGTTATACTGAAGTTCTACGCATAGATCCTTTAGCAGCTGATGGACTTGTGAATAGAGGAAACACTTTCAAGGAGATAGGAAGAGTTGATGATGCCATTAAGGACTATATACGAGCTATTAACATTAGACCTACAATGGCGGAAGCTCATGCTAATTTAGCTTCAGCATATAAGGACAGGTAGCATGCTGCTTTTATTAACAGGGTCTCTTATAACGTGTTCTATATCGTTTGGTTTCATAATAACGTTCGTTGATTTGGGTGGTGAACAGTGGACATGTGGAAGCGGCAATGAAAAGCTATAAACTAGCACTTGAGTTACGACCTGATTTCCCTGAAGCTACATGTAACCTGCTGCACACATTACAGGTATGCAATTTGTTTCATGCCTAGAGTATTATGTGCAGCTTTGCACTTATTTAATTTGGAGGAAGTGCTTTGCAGTGTGTGTGTGATTGGGAAGATAGGGAGAATAGGTTCAACGAAATTGAAGCAATCCTAAGAAAACAGATTAAGGTATGTAGTTTATCTGCTTCTATGTGTGTCCTAATTTCTAATTCTTAATGTACTTTGACGTTGTATTTGTATATTTCCTTCTAATAACAAAGTATGTGTTTTCATCTATTCTCAGATGTCAGTCATTCCCAGTGTGCAGCCATTCCATGCTATCGCTTATCCACTTGATCCGCAACTTGCATTGGATATCAGGTTTTCTTTGAATAGATGATAAAAATGTTGTAAACATATTATTGGAGCAGCTGTAATTTTGTATCTTGAATTTTCAGCCGCAAATATGCAGCCTATTGCTCAGTTGTTGCATCTCGTTATTCACTCCTGCCCTTTAAGTATCCAGTATCACTTTCCATCAAGTCTCCTGGCAGAAAAGGTCGGCTAAGAGTAGGGTACGTTTATTACTTTGGAGCAAAAGATGATCTTTCCTACTTCTAAAGATGTATGTTTATTGCATAAAACAGACTCCCAATTGCGATAGGCATCCTTTTCATATTCGCTTCTCGAAGAAGAATAACTTGATTTTGAAATTTAAAATGGTGTGTTCTATGATTCACACAGTCACTGTCTGAAACTTGCTTCGCTTTTAGATATGTGAGCAGTGACTTTGGCAATCATCCGCTATCACATCTTATGGGTTCAGTATTTGGAATGCACAACCGGGACAATATTGAGGTTTGCAGATTGCTTTTTGCGGAAACATGAGTTACATTTTGGTTGATTCAAATTCGACCTTGTGCTCTTAAATTTACACAGGTTTTCTGTTATGCGTTGAGTCCAAATGACGGTACAGAGTGGAGACTGCGTACTCAGTCAGAAGCAGAACATTTTGTAAACGTCTCTTCCATGACATCTGACATGATAGCAAGAATGATAAATGACGATGGAATCCATATTCTTGTTAATCTTAACGGGTACACGAAGGTAGCCCTTGGAATTGTGAAGTAATTAACTTGTAATAGAGAGAGAGGGAAGTTAGACTTATTTTAGTGGAGTTCCATTATATCTAGTTTGACTACAAACCTTTCATCATTTGATTTTTGGGTGATAATTAATTTCTTTTTCAACTGCTAGGGTGCAAGGAATGAAATATTTGCCATGCAGCCTGCTCCTATTCAGATTTCGTATATGGGGTTTCCTGGAACCACTGGGGCCTCATATATACATTATCTAGTGACTGATGAGGTTAGTGAGTGATTGTAATGCCGTTGAACGTTTCGTAGTTTCTTACATGATTTTCTGTGCAGTTTGTTTCCCCACTGAAGTTTGCATCCATATACTCAGAGAAACTTGTTCATCTTCCGCATTGTTATTTCGTCAATGATTATAAACAGGTGATGATCAATTTCTTGTCTCATAAGTTATCGCATAAAGTCAATGTTATATCATACATGTCATTAGTCCAAAAAGGGTAGCCTCTATTCCAAAAGAAAATGGGTAAATTATGCAAGCCTGTTAAATCTTTAAACAAACCAACAGAGATTCTCTCTCTTACCCTAAGGCTTAAGGTAGTATCAAGTGTTATATTTGATCTGCTCTATGTACTGTAGAAAAATCGCGAAGTTTTGGACCCAAAATGCAAACTTAAGCGATCAGATTATGGGCTGCCGGAAGATAAATTTTTATTTGCTTGCTTCAATCAACTGTACAAGATGGATCCTGAAATTTTCACCACCTGGTAAGGAAATCATAACCTCCTGTGTGTGTATCACCGGTTGTATCAGTGAACCAGTGGATCATTGAATTGACTATGTAATTTCAGGTGTAATATATTGAAGCGTGTTCCCAACAGCGCACTGTGGCTTCTTAGGTTCCCAGCTGCTGGCGAGATGAGATTGCGTGCATGTATGTAATATTTTCTTTATTTCGGGTTAGTATGTTTTATGTACAATCGATTCTGTTAAAGATTATGGTTTAAGCATGAGCATGGTTAAAGAATCTGGTTCAAACTACAAATTTGCTAGCGCAATGTTTTTCTTCAACTTGGCCATCTCACTCGCAGTTCTTTCCATTAGCCTTATGAACTCTGACAGAATATTGTATTTATTGTTCCCTATGATAACAGTTGCTGCTTCCCAAGGCGTGAATCCAGATCAGATCATTTTCACCGATGTTGCCAGAAAACATGAGCACATCCAACGGAGTTCTTTGGCGGATCTTTGCCTTGACACGTAAATCACACCTTAATACATCCTTCCATGATGTAAAGCTTCTACTGATAGTAGTGTTTATTGCTGATATGTGCAGGCCTCTGTGCAATGCACACACTACAGGGACGGACGTTCTTTGGGCAGGCCTGCCAATGATAACCCTTCCTCTGGAAAAAATGGCTACCCGAGTTGCGGGTTCACTTTGTCTGGCTACTGGTGTTGGAGAGGAGATGATTGTTAGCAGGTATGCACACATTTGCCTATATTTCAATATTTCCATCTATCAGCAGCGCTAATCCATTAATGTAATTTGACTGATGGTATAATTTTTTTCATGGTTTCCCTTTTTATATTTAAGTATGAAAGAGTACGAAGAGAAGGCAGTTTTCCTGGCAACCAATCCACATAGGCTCAGAAATCTAACTGAAAGACTCAAGGCTGCTCGCATGACTTGCCCACTTTTTGACACTGCTCGATGGGTGAGTTTTCAATTTTATCCCATTCCGTGCACAGTCACTCAAACAAGAGAAACGGTTTTGTCATTTTCTGTCAACTATATGGCAGGTGAGAAATCTGGAGAGAGCTTATTTCAAGATGTGGGACGTCCACTGCTCTGGCCAGTCACCAAATCACTTCAAAGTAACAGAAGATGACTCAGAATTCCCCAATAAGGCAACGTAAGGGAAGGTTCAGTCGCAAATTAAAGATGACGAACTCAAAGTGTCATTGTGTCTCCCCCACTTATATAATTAATTAAATATATATGATCAAAAATCCTAGTCTCAGTCTTTTGAAGTCTTCTCCAACCTCCCCCTATCCACGTGAAAAGCATTGTACTGTTTCTTTAATCATGCAATTCCGATCAATGTTTATGCCATCTACATCTAATTGGGCCGATCCGTAGTTTGAATGGGCTTTGAGCCCACGCGGCGTCGACGTGCAGATCTGAAAATTCAAACTGTATACTTTTATTTATATTTATTTAATAAGGAGAATCCCCAACGGTCACATTTCTCCCAAAACCTCATCTTCTCTCCTCTTCCATCTTCTCCCATTTCAAAACCCTAAAAATCAAATCTTGTCTTTGCCGGTCTCCTCCTCCTCTTCTCCCTATGAACTTTCTCTCTCTTTCTCTCTCCTGTTAAAATTCCCCCCCCCCTCCTCGATCTTAATTGCGACAATGAAGCACTTTATGCTACCAAAGGGAAACGTATCAAAGGAAGCCGTACTACAACCATCACCCGACACAACCTCAACGCCGAACAGTACCATCGCGATGAAGCAAAGATCGGTGACGCCACGGAAGCAGAAGTTGTCTTCGAAAGAGAACGCTCCGCCAATTGTTGATTTGAACGTAGAGCAGTGTTCGCCGTCGATTGTTAAGTATGCGTCGCCTGCGACTGGGAAATTAAAGAGTCCGTTACCGCCTAGACCGCCGAATTCTAATCCATTGAAGAGGAAGCTGATTATAGAGAATTTGGTGGAGAACGCTGTTCTTGGTGGATCTGATTCTGGTGTTAAGGTAGAAAACTCTAATTTTTGGTTTTTGAATCCGGCTGGTGCGTTTTATGGTAGGTGAAATTTTGAATTTCCGGAATTAAAATACTGTATGTTTTGAGACTCTGTTGGAAATTTTATAGCCAGTTTCCCATGATTTGTTAGATCTTGTTTGAAAATGCTTTGTTGTTTTGAATGAGAGTCGTGATTTTCTCTTGTGTTTCTGAGGAATTTCGCTTGATTGGTAGCAGTGATATAGGTATTAATAGCACTGTGCTTGATTACTATTTTTCTGTTGTTTCATCAGGTCATAGTTAGGATGCGGCCCTTGAGTAAAGAAGAAGAGGGCGAGATGATAGTTCAGAAAGTTTCTAATGACTCACTTACCATTGACGGGCAGTCTTTTACATTTGACTCAGTTGCTGATGCTGAAGCATCTCAGGCAAGATTTGTTGTGTTGTTTTCCTAGCATTGTTTCTTTTGTGTCTATAGCTGTTGAGGTGTCTGACTGCTTCAGTTAAATTCTCCAGAGAGATATTTTTAATCTCGTTGGTGCTCCACTTGTTGAGAACTGTTTGGCGGGATTCAACAGCTCTGTCTTTGCTTACGGACAGGTATGTAAAATTGTTGAATTTATTGGTAACTTTCGTTGGAACGTTTACCTCATTACAATGATGATGGACAGACTGGAAGTGGGAAGACTTATACTATGTGGGGGCCAGCAAATGCCTTGTTAGAAGCTGATCTATTAAGCACTCAGCAGGGCCTGACGCCACGAGTCTTTGAGCGACTTTTTGCAAGGATAAACGAGGTCAGGATTCTAGTAGTAAAGTTGATCTTCCTCTTCATATGTAGTTCGACATTAACAATTTCAGTATTTTCTCTGATAGGAACAATTTAAGCATGCTGACGAACAGCTTACATATCAGTGCCGATGTTCTTTCCTTGAGGTTAGTTTACTTGGAAATTTGAGGTACTGAAATATGGCTGAGTTTTGAATGAAGCACGCTGCTTAACTGGCTACAATCTCTTTATGCAGATTTACAATGAACAAATTACTGATCTGTTTGACCCCAGACAGAGGAATCTTCAGGTGGGCTTGGCTAACTCTATTATTTAAGATTGTCTTGCTCATGATTCATTTTTACAGTAATTGATTTATGTTTCAACATTTCAGATTCGAGAAGATGTTAAATCTGGAGTTTATGTTGAAAATTTGATGGAAGTATGCGTCTCATCAATGAAAGAGTTGACGGAAAATCTGATCAAGGTACTAGTGCATTATTTGTTGTTATTCTGTGATTCATTGGTTGGCAGAACTTTTTGAATTTATCTTCTTGACTTTGTACATGATTCTTTTGGTAATCACTGTGTGTGCTGCTTCCAGGGATTGTCAAACAGAAGAATTGGAGCCACTAGCATTAACTCTGAAAGTTCTCGCTCACACAGTGTTTTTACCTGTGTTGTCGAAAGTCGATGCAAGGTTTTATTTTCTGAAACTTAAATTCCCTGGCATTTTTTAGCTTCAATTGTTTATACTCTTTTAAATGTCAACCTCACTGTTAAATTTGGCTGTGGCTTAGCTTTCAGGGTAAACCTTGTTCGTATTATTTCATGAATGTGTTTTTGTAAAACATGTTTGACCTGTCCTGAGATGGCTTATTGACGACTGTTGCAGAGAACAGATGATTGTTTTAGTAGCTTCAAAACAAGTAGAATAAACCTTGTGGATTTAGCTGGATCAGAAAGACAAAAATTGACCGGTGCAGCTGGTGAACGTTTAAAGGAAGCAGGGAACATTAATAGATCCCTTTCACAGCTTGGGTATGTTTTTTTACTTGTGGTTGATGCATGTCTGTATATAATATATAATTATAATTACTAACTATGCTATTGTTGGATTGTAGGAACTTGATTAACATTCTTGCAGAAGTTTCTCAAAATGGGAAGCAGAGGCACATTCCCTATAGAGATTCCAGGTTAACCTTCTTATTGCAGGACTCTCTGGGTGGAAATGCAAAGCTGGCAATGATTTGTGCTATATCTCCGGCACCAAGGTATTAATGATTTTCTCAGTTTCTATCATGGTTTTCTATCAGTAGTACTATAGGATTGCCGTTTAGTAGCATTTTCGAGTAGTATAGTCATCGGGACCATCCAACAATCCTCCTTTTTTGATGGTGCAGTTGCAAGAGTGAAACCTTCAGCACATTGAGGTTTGCCCAGCGTGCGAAGGCAATCAAGAACAAAGCAGTGGTTAATGAAGTAATGCAGGATGATGTTAAAGTTTTACGAGAAGTGATACGACAGCTCAAGGTCTCTTTATTGTTCTAAATCAGTTATTTCGTTTGAATGACATATCTCGTAAACCCATGGGATCATTTTTCACAGGACGAAATTATTCGAATCAAGGAAAACAAAGATTCCCCAGCCGATGCAAATGGAGGGTATTCTAGTGGATGGGATGCGCGAAGAAGCTTGAATCTTATTAAATTTAGCCTCAATCGTCCAATGAGTTTACCGCGTGTTGATGATGATGGTGATGAAGTTATGGAGATTGATGAAGGTAATGACAATTCTAGACCTGAAGTAGGCATGGTACCGAAGTCGCCAGACAATGATGTAAACATGGATGAAGACGTTGGAGATTCTTTTGACGAGAAAGATATGGAAGAGGAAAGTGAAGTGCTTACACGGCCAACTCTAAATGAGGGAAGTGGTATCATCCAAACAGAATCGCTTAGTCAGGATCCTGCTGATGGTTCCATCAACCCTGGTATGCAGAATTGTCCATCTCCCTTAAATCTTGATGTAGTTACAACTGAAGTATCCCCCATCTTGAAGTCTCCAACTCCTAGTGTTTCTCCCCAAATAACTGAGAGTAGAAAAAGTCTTAGAACTTCAAAATTGTCAACTGCCTCTCAGAGAGACAACAATAGTTTGAGCCCAGGAGGTGCACGGTCTGTTAAGTCCATGAAAGCTGATTTTTCAAAAAACAGTCAGGCCAGAAAAAGTCTGCTTGTACCAACTGATCAATTGGCAGCAAGTCTCCAACGAGGTCTTGATGCCATTAGTAGCCATCGTCGAAGTTATGCTATGAGGCAATCCTCTCTCAGGTTTTCTTTAAAACCTTCAGATTATCAGTTAAAAGTACTCAGTCGTAAAGTCAACGTTGGGACACAGACACAGTCCGAAGATGTACCTGTGGATGTTCCAGCGCCAACCTTATGTAGCAAGTGCCAAGGTGCAAGTTTTGTTCAAAAGGATTATACGGAAGCCATTGACAGTTCAGATTTACAGATGATAGTTTACAATGGCATAGAGACTACTGAAAGAGTTAAGCAAGTTCCTAAGGTAAGACCATAAAAAGAATAGTATAGTTTTGTTTAACATGCGATAAGTCTGATGGTTCTCCATGGTGACTAGTATTTGACTTTTACCCGTTGCTTTACAGGCCGTTGAAAAAGTTTTGGCTGGAGCCATCAGGAGAGAAATGGCACTTGAAGAGTATTGTGCCAAACAATCTGCAGAAAT
>JAWWMW010000079.1:389846-401359 GCA_035048345.1 Echeveria elegans | reverse complement strand
CTCTTTCCGATTAGCATGATGTTGTCTCTTCAAACATATTTTTTTACAGTCAAAATGAGAAGAATACTCATTAAAATGTCGAACAAGCTATTAATGATTAATGTAAATATTGTGTTTCTATATTTGCCCTTTTTAATTTAAATATCATTTAATATTATTATTTAATATGTGATGTAGGATGAATCAAATGAATGGACATGATCTTTTTATATATTTTTATTTTAAACACCACTTTTTATTTGATCCACTCCCATTTTAATTTACTCAATTTATTTATGCGCGTTTGGTTTGGAAATAAATTTTTAAGGGAAATGAAAAGAGTATTTGACCTTATATACTACTTTTCAACTCTTGAGGAAATGAAAATATAACATAAAACATCGTATAAAATTTACATATGAGAAAATAATTTACTCTTCAACTTTCCCTTTTAGCGTATTTTCTCAAACTTTTCATGATCCAAATTGAGCATCAGCACTGTAGTTTACAGGGAAGGATGTTTTGTCGTTTATTGAGGATACATTTCGTCTTAAAATACTGGGGCTTTTCGCAAATTCTTGTATCTTATACAATAATATTTCAATGGCGTTGCTTATTCGTGTCGATGCAACTGGTGATTTATTGGTTCATCAAATTATCAATTAAAATGATGTCAGATTGAATTGATACGAATTGTATGACTTGAATTCTATTTAAAATGATGTCCGATTGAATTGATCTGACTTGTATGAACTGAATTGAACTCAACTCAAATTTAATTTAAAATGTCCATTTTCAAATAAAAAAACACACTATCTTTAAGTCAAGTTACCTTATTTCTTTGTGTATTAATTTTCAAAATAAGTTAATAACCGAATTTCTCATAAAATTATCACAAAAAAAAAAAAAAACTAAACTCCAATTTCGAGGAGTATAAAAACGAAAGACCAATGGAGCAGTCAAACTCAGGATTGACTTTCAAAATCGGAAAAACTGAAGAAGCAGACGGACGGCGAACGCAAGAAATAGAATAATCGAGCGATGGCTGAAACTCGACGACTACGGCGACCGGCGACTACGGCGTCGTCTCTTACCTTACGTCCTTCACTACTGCTTCTACAACCACTACTTCTAATTTCGATGTTAATTTTCTCAACCGAAGTCGTCTTCGCTGGGATCCTTGACGTTAGGTCTAAATTCGCCGGCCGCGATCGTACTATTTCCGACTTGAAAGCTCACGATAGTCGCCGTCAAGTTAGTCTCCTTCCTGGCGTTGATCTCCCTCTTGGTGGTACCGGCCGGGCTGATGGCGTTGGGTATGATTTGTCGCCCTTTTCTTTACTTGTTCCAGATAGTCTACTCTAATTATGTGCCCTAGAATTGAATCGAGTAATTTAGAATTGTGATTTTGACTGTTAGGGTTTTGATTTAGGTTTTTTGAGTTTATGTGTCAGAATGTTTGTGTAGGAAATGTTAGGGTTTTGGATTTCTGATTTGTTTGTGTTGGTTTTGAATTTGATTAGGCTTTACTATGCTCAGATTGGGATAGGGACTCCGACAAAAAACTACTACGTTCAAGTTGATACTGGAAGTGATATCATGTGGGTGAATTGCATCCAGTGTACTGAGTGCCCTACTAAGAGCTCTCTCGGGGTGAGTATAAACCTACATGATCTATCAGCACTCGAGTCTTGTTTTGTCATTTTGTTGTTGTTGTTCTTATTTTGTTTGAGTTGTGTTAAAGGATTGGTTGGTTGTGTTACATTACAGATTGAGCTGACGCTGTATGATATAAAGGATTGGTTGGTTGTGTTACATTACAGATTGAGCTGACGTTGTATGATATAAAGGATTCGCTGACAGGCCACATGGTTCCTTGCAATACACATTTTTGTACGGAGGTGAACAATGGTCCGGTATATGGGTGCACTTCTAATATGACGTGCACTTATATTGAGCTCTATGGGGATGGAAGTTCAACGGTTGGGTACTTCGTCAAGGATAATGTTCAGTATGATAGGGTGTCTGGAGATCTGAATACCACTGCAGCAAATGGAAGTCTTATATTTGGGTCAGTCTTTTCTCTTACGATGCTGTTTTTCATATTATGTGTAACAGACAGTACCTAAAGCAATGGCTTATTGAGTAAACTATGGTCACTGGATGTTAGTGAGTTGGAAAAGCCAAAGCTGCAGATTTTATTGCTTGTTAGAGTAAAGTAAAGAGAAGTACTTATTTATCGTTGCATTGACCTCTCAATTGGAAAGAAAAATTTGAACCTTTAAACTGTACTTATATGTTACATGTATGTTCTTTTTCAACAGTTGTGGTGCTAGACAATCTGGAGATCTTACTAGTACAGATGAAGCCCTGGATGGAATACTTGGCTTTGGAAATTCAAACTCTTCGGCAATTTCACAACTAGCTGCTTCTGGAGTAGTCAAGAACATGTTTGCTCACTGTTTGGATGGTGTAAATGGAGGTGGCATCTTCGCTATTGGTCATGTAGTGCAACCAATAGTCAACACAACCTCCATTATTTCAAACCAGTAAGTCACACAATTTGTGTTTATCAGCTCTTTCTACCAATTCATTTGAACTAAATTGTGTTCTTAACTGAGTTGATGGTACCAGAAGCTGTTGCTTGCCTGGTGTTAATGTTATAGATTGTGTTATTAGGATCAAAAAGTGATTTTACTCGGTGGTTTACTTGGCCTTTCCAGTTTGTCTAACATTAGCCTCCATTGTTATATCAGGAAACACTACAGTGTCTATATGAAATCTATTGAAGTGGGTAACAAGACTCTCAACATTTCAACTGATGTCCTTGGCCTGGGAAAAAATAAGCAGGGAGCCATAATTGATAGTGGCACAACTCTGGCTTACCTCCCTAGGGAAATTTATGATCCATTGCTGATTGAGGTTAGTGATGTGCCAACTATTCTGATCTGTTCTGTCAGAACTTTTTGCTTATCTCCACCGAATCCCTTCGTCAGATATTTGCCGATCACTCTGATATGAAGATACACACTCTCGAGAATCAATATACATGTTTCCGATACTCTGATAAGTACGTATTCTAACCTTTGAGTTCTTCTCTTATACTTTTGTTTTTTTCATCAGGTTTCCAGCAATTGCTAAATGGTTGATCTTATCATAATTATTATTAGAAATGTTCTTGATTTGGTTTAATTTTCAGAGATTGATAGATGAATCGGTATAGATAATCTTCAGGAATTGAGCATTTTGATTTTGGCTGTCTCAACTGTTTCTCTTTTTTATTGACATGACACTTCATAAAATCAATTATTTTGTTATGACAAAAGTATGTTTATTGCTAACAGTTATTACTCATTTTTCTGGGCAGTGTTGATGATGCATTTCCGAATGTCACTTTTCATTTCAATAATTCACTCTACTTCAATGTCCATCCACATGAGTACCTCTTCTCACTGGTTAGTATTTGAATCAATAATTTTGAAAATGAAGTTTATTTCCATTAATTCTGTTATTTTGGGCAGAAATAATGCCATGCACTGTGATTGTGAAGAACATGTGCCCATTATTTCCTCTTTCGTTATTTGTTTTCATTATTTCTTACTATGTTTTCTGTCAAAATCTTTCACAAGTTGGTGGAACTATCCAATTCTGATTGGAATCATAAAACTTAATATTTCAGGATCACATGTGGTGCCTTGGATGGCAAAATAGTGGCAACCAATCCAGAGATAGACAGGACATGATCCTTCTAGGAGGTACTGATCCTATTTCCCTCCTCCACGTAATTGGGAATTTTATAACCGTGGTACTTTTTCCTTTCTCCAGATCTGGTACTCTCAAATAAGTTGGTCTTCTACGATTTGGAAAAGCAAGTCATGGGGTGGACCGAGTATAACTGTGAGAACCACACTTCCTTTCTTGATCTTTAGCATACTGTTATGAAGTTTTGTTATTGGTATTTCTTGTGAAGTTTCGTACTACATTTTTAAGTTGGAAGCAAAGCAATTACCAAGGCACTGTCATGACTTATTCTGATGACTTCACCTTATTGTTTCTCTGCCCAGGTTCTTCAAGCATTCAGGTTCAGGATGAACAAACAGGAACAGTGCACTTGATCGGTCCACGACCCATTACTGCCAATGCAAATCCAAACTCCCACAGCATAACATTGTCGTCACTAACATTGCTAATAGTGCTTTTATATGTCTTTATTACAGAGTTTCTATGACAAAGAGCAGTATACATATAGAAAACCACTGAATACAGTAGGTGCAGTGTCGGTCAGATTGTTAGCTGACTTCTACTAGAACTTACCATAGAGCTTCATTGCTGATCACCTTGTAATAGAATTTTGTTAACTATACATATGCTACCACTTTCTTGTAAGCCTTCTCATTGCTGTCGGTGCGACCGTATCTGTCGGTAGACCAAATGTCCTCAAAGATCCACCCTGTCACCACTTCAAAGCACCGTCCTTTTTATCCAATGTGGAATTATCCAAGCCGTTGAATTTCCAAAGCTAATAACTTCTCTCTTGCAGCTGCTTGAAAACGACTACCGGTCCAACTCACAAACCATTCGCCTCTCACTCGGTAGCTCATCCTTTTCAATCCCTCTCCCCTCCTCCCAAACAATTCCTACTCATAAACCCCCAAATTTTGAACCATCTCCTGATCCCAGGTGAGTTCAAAATCCTCCATTTTTTTTCTCCAAGTCCACTCTTTTACAACACCCAATTGGTCAATTCTGTTCTCAATTTTCAATCTTTTTTATGCAGGAGGAGCTCAAAGGAATGGAGCAGCACCAGCAATGGCTGAGATTGGGTTTACTACTGATTATGCTGATGATTGGTTTATGCAACGAGGTTGTGAATGGAGAGGAGAAGACGATATTAGTCAAAACTATAAAGGGAAAGAAAGTATGTACTCAAGGATGGGAATGTTCATACTATTCTCAGTATTGTTGTAACCAGACCATATCAGATTTTTTCCAGACATATCAGTTTGAGAATCTTTTCTCGAAAAGAAACTCTCCAGTAGCTCATGCTGTGGGGTTTTGGGATTATAGATCTTTCATTACTGCTTCGACTATGTATCAGCCTCTTGGTTTTGGTACTACTGGCGGAAAGTATATGCAGATGAAGGAAATTGCCGCGTTTCTTGGACATGTTGGAAGCAAAACTTCTTGTGAGTCCTTTGCTAATTGTTTATTTGGTTCTGTTGGATAGTAGAAATACATGAATCCTCGTGTTAGAAAATAGAGAATTTTAACTAGATTATCAGTTGGCTTATCTTACCATGAAATGTTAATTTCAACTTCCGACCAGGACGGTAAAAGTTGGGGTGTTACACTATGTGAGTAGGATTAGAAATAGCCGTTCTGCAATCAACAGCTTGATTATCATCAAGAATTAAAGAAAAGGTTAGAGATTTGTGTGCATCTAGCTTTTTTAGATGATTAATGGCTATGAACATCGGTCAAAAAATCTCATGGTATGGTAATTTCATTCTTTTCAAATGATTTTGGTTGCGCTCTAAAATCAGGAGGGATGTAAACATGTTGTGGTTCTACCTTATGTATAATGTGTGATTTACCATGTGATTTTAGGTGGTTATGGGGTAGCGACAGGGGGGCCATTAGCTTGGGGACTTTGTTACAACAAGGAAGAAAGTCCAATGCAGTCATACTGTGATGACTCTGATAAGTATAAGCTCCTTTTTCCTTGTGCTCCCGGAGCTGATTATTATGGTAGAGGCGCCATACCTGTATACTGGTGTGTAATTATTTTTAGTGGTAAATGTTCAACTTTTCGGTGCTGTAACTTGTTACTAATGCGCCATATTGTTCATTTGTAACTCTTTTCTTAGGAATTTCAATTATGGCTATGTCGGGGAAGCGTTGAAGCTGGATTTACTCAATCATCCAGAATGGGTTTCAGAAAATGCCACAATTGCCTTCCAGACTGCTATGTGGAGGTGGATGACACCAATCAAAACGGGTCAACCTTCAGCCCACGACGTGTTCGTTGGAAACTGGAAACCGACCCAGAACGACACTGAAGCAAAGCGTATACCTGGTTTTGGAGCTACCATGAACATCATGTACGGAAATCTTGTCTGTGGTCAAGGCAACATTGATCCGATGAACAACATCATCTCCCATTACTTATACTATCTCGACCTTATGGGTGTTGGTCGTGAGATGGCTGGTCCTAATGAAGTGCTCTCTTGTGCTGAACAAAAACCATTCAACCCCATCGAGTCCTCAACCACTTGAACATCCACAAGCAATGTGTCTTGCAAAGCAGCTTCGGTATGATATTGAAATACAACAAATTGAACTATCCCCATAAGTGTCAGGTAAAACATTCTGAAATCATATATGTATAAACGCTATCCTTTATGTGTGCTTTGACGTGCCCAATGACAGGGCAGACATGGAGGTCACAGTTCCCTCGTCCTCTATGACTTCAGTTCATATATATAGTTGTTATGTTTTCGGTACTCATATGTGTCAAACTATGGTTCATATGTTCTCATTCATTCTCATCTCAAAGTGTGTATAAGATGTGTTGTCTATCTGTCGAGTTGCCGAAACTCAGTGAAGTATTTGGACGACACATAAATCTTCGATATTTTTCTATTTTTCCTGACAAAGACTATCCAGGGAGTTTTGACAATTCTGTAACAAACTAAACTTTCCTTACGGTTTTCAAGCTCTTTTACCTCTAAAGCACGAAGGACATTTTAGTTTCAAATCCGAACTCTCAGAGATCATGGTGGCTACATGATATTAAGATTGCAGGTGGAACAAGAGTTAAAAGCTACATTAGAGATCGAAACTCACAATAAGGAGAACTGGACAACTTGTCGTGGTACCGGAGTCTTAATAACCTGCAAGATCTGCACAACTTCAGCCATTGAAGGCCTACTCGAAGGTATCTGAGAAGTACATACCAAAGCCAGCTTCAACATTGGAAACACTTCCTCCTCCGGATACTCAACCATCCCCGAGTCAAGGCATTCCAAGACATTGCCTTCCTCCAGGGAACCTCTGACTTGATCAGTCAGTATCACAAGATTGTCTTCTCCGTATTCAACCGGTTTTTTTCCAGTCATAAGTTCAAGTATCAGTACTCCATATCCGAAGACATCGCATTTCTCCGTGACTCTCATGTTCTGACAGGCCAGCTCCGGTGCAACGTACCCTAAAGCGCTTTGGAATCTGTTAACTGTTACGTGCTTGTCAAGTTTTGTTAGCAGCCTTGCCAGTCCATAATCGGATAAAGAAGCGTTGTAATTTGTGTCGAGCAGTATGTTACTTGGCTTCAAGCTGTAATGAATTATCGGTGGCTCAAACGAATGGTGCAAGTGAGCTAAACCTTTTGCTGTCCCGAGAAGGATTTTGAATCGAATATGCCACAGCATGGGTGGGGATGAGGGAACCCTGCTGCGGAGTTTGTCGTGTAAACTCCCGTTAGGAGCGTAGTCCATCACTAAGAGCTGTAACTGAGGTGTCCAGTAGTACCCTTTGATTGGGATCAGATTTGGATGGTTCGCTTTAGCCAAGATTCGAACTTCGCGGTCGAATTCTTCACCGTACTGAAGCATGTTTGACGCCACAAGCTTCTTGATTGCGACAAGTCTCTCTTCAACTCCAAGCGGAACTTTGTAAACTGTCCCAAAAACTCCTGTTCCGATCTCTGCTGCCTTGCTTAGCATAATCTCAGGATTGGTAACATAGCCTTGGATTGGTGAGTTTGAATCAAACAATACGAGCTTCCCTATTGGGGGTCCTCCAGACTTCGTCGAGCTCGAGCACATACTCTCTAAAGCAGCTTCCGGAAATGCCATCCTCCTTTTAGCCGAGGCATTCAAAAGGGTAATCATCAAAACACCCATCAAAATCAATACAGCTGCCGAAATAGCTACAATGGCAGATATACTCAGAAAGCTACGATTTCCGAATTTCATAGCATTTGAGGATTTTGGCATGGGACGATGACCGTCTACCTGGTTTCCATAGGCATGAGGATCCAAAACTAACGGCTTTGGCACATTCAACTTACAAGGTCCCTTCAGCAACGGAGAGCAAATGCCGAGATTTCCTTGAATGGCGGTTTGATCTAATGTCTGAAACACATTACTTAAAGGCAGCCTGCCAGTCAGCTTGTTGTATGAAATGTTTACTGTAAGGAGATTCGTCAGACTTCCTAGCTCCATTGGTATTTCCCCGCTCAGCTCATTGTTCTCTAGTTTCAGAATCTGTAGCTTGCTCAGCATTGCCATCCTCCTTGGAATCGGACCGCGTAGATTATTATGCGACAAGCTCCTGCGAAAATCGGTCAACCTTGATCAGCTCAACTATTCGAGTAAAGTAATGAAATTTCATATACCTCAGTTCGAAAAAAGTGCACTCTTTACCAAGACGAATACTTACAGAAAATAAAGAGAGGAGCAGTTTCCGATCTCATCAGGAATCGAACCAGTGAGCGAATTTCCATCAAGCTGAAGAACATTCAAGCTTCCGGAATCACAGAGATCACCAGGAATTCCACCACCAATGCCGGAATTTCTAAGGTCTAAAACCGTAAGATTCTGAAAGTAACCAATCTCCGGCGGAATAGAAGCTCCCTCCAGACCATTCCAAGACAAGTTCAAAAGCCTCAAATTCGAAAACAAGCCGATCTCAGCAGGAATGGCACCACTCAGCCTATTACTCGACAAGTCCATTACTTTCAACGACTCAAAGACTCTACTAGAACCACTTGGAATGTTACCAATCAGCTCGTTGCGCGAGAGGTCGATTTCTTGCAACCCAAGATCAAACAATGCTGGAGGTATACTCCCAGTAAACCGATTGTTCCGCAAATTTATCACGCCAAGTGTGTAGCAGTAACTCATTGAAACCGGTATGTTTCCGGACATCAAATTATTGCCCAAGTTCAAAACTTTAAGCAACCCCAGATCACCAATCCTCTCTGGCAGCCCTCCAGTTATCTGATTACTCGAAAAATCGACCGTCTCCAAGCTCACAAGCTTAGTAACCCACTGAGGAAACTCTCCGGACAACTGATTCTCCGACAAGTTGAAAACAGACATCGATGTCAAACGTTTCACAGAATCAGGAATTTCACCTCTAAACTGATTCCTACTCAAATCTAGAGACTGCAAATGAGTGCAATAGCCAATGTCTTGCGGAATTAACCCGGAAAGTTGATTCCTTTGAAGCTTAAACTCCCTCAAATTTCGCAATGCCGACACGCCTTTCGGCACAATACCAGAAAACAAGTTGTCGGAAAGATCCAAACTTCTCAGCCTCTCAAGCTTAAAAACTCCGTCAGTGAAATCAATCGCATTTGAAAATCTATTGTTTGCTAAATTCAAATGGTTTAAGCTCAGACATTTGAATAAAGAGTTGCGAACAGAGCCTTCAAACTCATTCTCACTAAAATCAACATGACGCAGAGCAACACAATTTGAAAACAGAGCATCCGGAAGTTCCCCTGTAAAAGAATTTCCGGACAAGTCCAAAAACTTCAAAACCCCTAAATCAACAAAATCCGCAGGAATTCGACCAGAGAATCGATTTCTACTCAAATTGAGCGATTCAAGAGACGAAACTGGCAACATTTCGGATGTCAAAACTCCAGTAAAATTGTTGTTGGATAAGGACAGAGTCTTTAACAATTGGAGTCTCTGTAAACCTCTGCCAATCTTTCCACTTAAACTCAATCCATCTAAAGCGATGTCGGTGACGTGATTCGAAGAAGGGTTGCATTTGATGAAGCTCCATGAGCAAGGAGAGTTGTCGTCTTCGTTCCAGGAAGAGAGTTGGTTGTTTGGGTCGATGAGGTCGGATTTAAAGACGATTAGGCCTAATACGTCGTCGTTGAGTTGAGGGAATGATGCGTGGGAGGGTGTGGTGAGGAGGAGTAGGAGGATGGAGAGGAAGAGGTGGAGAGGTGGGATTGGCATTTTTGGGTGGGACTGGGAGTTCGGTGCTCTGCTTTTTGTTGTTGTTGTTGAAGATGAGTGATATTTAGTGATGAAGATAGGGCAGAGGAAAACAGAACATGGTGGCTGTAACTCATCTGTACTGTTCGATCACGGGACACATTTGTCATTTTGGATTTTGTTTTGATTATTTGTTTATTTATTTATTTAAATTTATTATATAATATAGTAGAATGTCCTCAACTACACATATATCGACGATTTTTTTCGTCGCTAAAATTATAAAATTCATTGGTAAATCCGTCTCAGCCCAAAATACTAAAACTCAAAATACTTTTCACGAATTTAAAAATCTACTCTATATAAACCATGTCCACACATCCAAATTTCTCATGCAACCTTGCAATGCTTGCATAGTGAACTATTATTTGAACGGTTCGATTGCGTATTCGGGACGGCGAATGACAAAAGCAGGATAACAAGTGATTGTTCCCGTCATATTTTCGTCTGGACGACGGACGGTACGCTAGTCCACATCAATACTAACTAATACTCCTATTAGACAATTTCTACCATAATACAATCTTATTGGAATATTATTCTTGTTTGAATTTTATCATTTATTTTGATGATTTTATAGCAAACACGAACTCAAATTAACGCGAGAAAAAACTCTTAAGTTTCGTAGGCATTACTTGGTCTCATTCTATAATGTTCTTGCAAATTTTGATATTTAATTGTATTTTTTTTCTTCTAAATTATCATGACCTGCAACCAATAATACATCACATCTCTTATGAGCAAGCTTTACGACTTTGACCGTGAAAGAAAATAAACAAACTATTTTTGTGATGTTTATATTTTTGAGAGGATTCATAATACTAATATTCATTACTCACATGTGAAGATTAGTAAGTGTAAAAGGTATGCAAGTTTGTTGAGGATTCAGAAAAAGAGAATGCAGCTTTTTAAGTGTCACGGGATTCCCAGTCTGATCTACTGATAGATATCGATCAGAGAATGTCTTTACTATCATCTGTCTGTATTTCTTTACTGCTGATGACTTTAAAGCAACTCCAGTCTCCAGCTGTGTGCATTGCATTGCATGTAAAGATCAAAGTTTTGGTTGAAAATAATTCACTACTTGATGTAAAAAGTACACGGGTGCATCAAGATAGTCTAGTCCACCACTCCACCTATAGTCTGATCCAGCTCACAGTCAATCGAATGGGGTGGGACTGCTCTAAGGGTAAGCGCACCAGTGGATGATAGATAGACCTTTCCTTATCCCAGTCGAAGATTTAATCCATTATCCATAATTTGCAAAACGCACCACTAAAGACGATCTACTATGCATAAATAATATTTGTATCATTAATTAATTATTATATTTTATTATAAATCAAATTTAATAAATAAATTTATTATTTAATATACGTATTTATATTTTTTTATTGAACTATATTTTAAAATTCAAAATTCAAAAATTATAATTTATCAAATATAATTTATTTTCATATTTATAAATATATGTATTTATATTGAACTATATTTATTAAATATACGTATTTATATTTT
>JAWWMW010000079.1:378723-389746 GCA_035048345.1 Echeveria elegans | reverse complement strand
CACTTGGGATTGATTCGGACCTTGCGATGGCTTTGCCGGATAAATGTGGAATTCAGCATGCTCCTTGTAACTGAAATTTGTTACATTTTCTGGCCTATGACGTGATCTGATGTGTTTAATTCGTTCTGGTTTATGTTGTTACTTTTGGTTTTATTTCAGGCTGTGTCATGTCTTGTAACAATAACATGTGTCTTGTGTAAGGATAATGTTGTAATGTTCTTAAACAAAATGATGTTTGTGCCCTAAATGTTAATGATCAATTTCTAAATCCATATGTAACTGTTGCATGGATCGTGTTAGCTTATGCGAACTAGTATTGATTAATTGAGTTATGCAGTGGAATAGTAAAGAACGATAACGTAAACGGGACAAGTCAACTTATAGTGGAAACCCAACTAGAAAAAAAATCACTATCTTCTAGCATGAACTAGAATGATTTTAAATAACATTTTATTGACTACAAGACATTAGAAGAACTAAAGGGTTTTGTATTGCTTTGCTTGATTAGGGACAAAGTCTATTTAGAGCAAATCGGAACTGGACAGGTTGAGAGAAAGAATCTAAGATCTTACTAGCTTCCTCATCCTTCCTTGTTGAACTCCGGTTGATCTTGATGAACGAGAACTGCCCTAGCACCAGCACGAGATTGCCCTAACAGCACAAAGACGCCATCATGATTTAATCACTAGGCCGAAAACACAAACTATTCCCATCAATAGAAATCGAGGATTCGATTCCGGTTAGGATACTTTGGAAGATCCATAACCAGGAAAGATTTCATGGTTGTACGCTTCCGTTTTAAGTTTTGAGCATTAGGGTTTTCTGTTCATAATCTTACGATTCAATCACTGTATTCGGATTCATGTATTCGGGATCAAATATCTAACACACCCATCATGAGTATGCCCTTAGAAAAATGAATCAAACGAGTATATATCTATGTTGATTTTTTATCACAGTTCCCTCCAGGAAGATCCCTCCAACAATAATTATCTTATAATAAGACATGAGCTATGCTGTAGGCACTTATATTCGGTGCATACTAACACATTTTATGCTTTGAAATTTGGGGTAATTTGGGGAGATCAGTACAATTGTCTAACTAACATTCAAAGCTCAACATTCCATGAAAAAAGGAGGTGATTTTGGTCATTTGCTTCATCGGTACACACTAACCAGTGCATTTAGCAATTTTCAATAGGCCAGGCATGTTTGTCATGGTGGACTTTTCGATGATCGGATGAATTAAATTGTGAAAAATAAGTAGAACTGGATTGAGCCTGAATTTAAAATTTTATAATTAAATTTAGATGAAACAACACGTAAACCACGGATTCTGATCTGGTGGTGCGTTGCCACTCGCAGCACCGCAACTTCGCACCCATTTTTGGCATTCTTCAGGTCCGAATTTGATTTTGACGTAAACTAAAGAATTGCAGCTATTTGAATCAGCTTTCCAGTGATATATAGAACGTTTTCAACGGACAACTAATGTGTTCACAAAAAGCCCCCTAAGCAGCAAAGGTCAAATCTGTTTTGTTCAGTGTTGTTTTAAACTGGACCGTAACTTCGCACCCGTTTTCGGAACCCTTCGGCTTTGAATCTGATTTCGATGTAGCTACTTGCGTTAAAATCTGATGTCGATGTAGCTACTTGCGACAAATTAGAGCTACAATTCTCTAGTTTACTTCAAAATCAGATTCTGAGTCGAAGGGTGCCGAAAAGATGAAAGAAGTAACGGTGTAGCTATTTGCGTGGCTGCACCAGATCTGGTTCCGTAAACCACGTGGTCGCATAATAATTCAATTTTTGGTTTTATTTTATCATCATAATTAATTTCTAATTTAATTTAATTAATATATTAGCGACCACGTGGTCGCTAATTTATTAAAATTTTGAATTATGATTTAATTAATATTTTGCGACCACGTGGTCACTAATTAATTAAAATTTTAAATTTTGATTTAATTAATATATAAGCGACCACGTGGTCGCTAATTAATTAAATTTTTGAATTTTGATTTAATTAATATATTAGCGATCACGTGGTTGCTAAATGTCATTACGTGGTCGCTAAATGTCATTAGCGACCGACCTTTTAGCGACCACATTTACCAACCATGTGATTGCTAACGTGGAATAGCGACCACAAGGAGGCAATTTGCGACCACTTGTGTGGTCGCAAAATGACATTTTTTTGTAGTGTGGAGAAGGCGAAATATAAGCTCTCTTCACTATCACCCGAAAACTCACACAAATTGAACTCACAGTAAAAAGAGAAGAATAAGATTATTGTCGTCTTTCTCTAGCTGATGTATTTTAATGAAGGAGCGATCTTTATTTATACAACCATACTCACTCATCCATTCAAACCGATCACATGTTTTGATGTTCATTTTAATTATGATAAAACTACGTCGTTTGATGACTTAAACCATGTTTTTTCACAACTTTTCAACAACACTATGCTAATTGGAGTGTGAACTAACACTTTCAGAAAATTTAGTAACTTGGAGCATAAATAAACGTTAGTTGCTAATCACACCGACCGTTGTAACACTACCGAGCCTTTTTGCCTTTGGTTTCAACTTTCAAGGGCATTTTAGAATTTTTAATGCAAACTACCAAAATGCCCCTCCAGATTATACAAGTTCCCCAAACAGAGATAGGTTTTGGAGTCATTTCTCCTCAATAAGCACCGAATCGGTGCTTTAGGCATTTCTCAAAATAAATACCCTTGATTGGTTTTTTTTTTGAAGCTACTTTTTTTGGTAAATTTGTGAAGGGGTTTTAAAATAAAAAGAAATCTAATCCATTAATGGTTTAAATTTAACCAATTTTTTAAATAGGTTTTAATCATTATGGGGTAAATTAAATAAAACAAATCATTAATTATTTTAATATATATTGTTGTGATCTCTAGCTAGATCGATCTGATTTTTTTCTATGCCAACATTGCTAGCTGTTTTTCACTTCTCTACATTCAAAATGTGAATTTTTTCTATTTGATTTTCATAATATCTCAACAAATTTCTTGTCCCCTATTTGAATATACTAATTCCCGACTTGTCCACATTATAGACATAATAATTTTTCTTTCTCTATTTGAGTATTCTAATTCGTGAATATTACAAAGCAATTAGGTGACAAAGTTATCACGACAATTTTTCTGTCTTCTATTTAAGTATTCTAATTCGTGAATATCACATAGCATATAGGTGATTTAATCACAAATTTGTTTAAATATTTACAAAATAAATCAGAGATTTATTGAAAACAAATATGGAAGTCAATAAACAATTAAGATTTGATTTTTTAGCTAAAAATGGGAACCGATTATTCCAAATATGGAAGTCAATAAAATTAAGATTTGGTTTTCTAGCTAAAAATCATGAACCGATTATTCCTGATCGTTGCCTGACCATTTTACGTTTTTTTGTATTTTCTTAAATATTTTAATCTTACAATCACGTATTACATATATAATCTTAACCATTAATCTTCATATAATCAACGTTTAAAAATATTTTATACTTTATAAAAAACTATGACTTTTCACCTGATCCACTCTCCTATCCTCTTCATTTAAATATTCAACTTCAATACAGTTTTGGAAGGACTTTTTCTGACAATTTTGAAGGTGCATTTAGCACAACTATAATACTATAATATCGGTGTTAGTGCTTGGAATAAAGCTTTTTAATTAATGTAATGTAACATACACATTCTTCTTTTGTTTTTTTGATAACAATATACACATTCAATTCAGCAAGAAGAGGGGGAAAATGTGAATGTCCATTTATATGT
Source organism: Echeveria elegans (assembly GCA_035048345.1). Classification (NCBI taxonomy): domain Eukaryota; kingdom Viridiplantae; phylum Streptophyta; class Magnoliopsida; order Saxifragales; family Crassulaceae; genus Echeveria; species Echeveria elegans. The sequence goes on along the minus strand of JAWWMW010000079.1, from coordinate 385,939 downwards.
TGAAATTATGGCAGCGTGGTCCTATAAACCATTGAAGGACAGTAGCTAATGGCACCATACAACCACATTGACTCTCTATCTTTTGCAAAGTGGTAAGAAAAACTTATGCTCATATCAAATTCCAGTAAACTATTTGCACATTGAGATTATTCCTAAGAAAACATCACTACACTACATAGCTTGGCTGCTTGGTATCTGATGATCCAATTCCAATCCGATGCAAGAAATGAACAGCCTTTTGTTAGAACCAGGCGCGCTTGGAACACGACGAAGCTCATCCCTGGCATTGACGCCCTATAGCTCAAGTAAAACAAGTTCTCCAACCAGACGACGATATTCTCTTATCATCTTATGCTTGGTGGCCAGTCAGTGGTCCACTACGGTCCCTTTACGACATAAACTGATTCATGCATTCGGAAAAAAAAAAACATATATACAAGTTCATCAGATCAATTTGTTCTATGTGTGCCTGGATATATAACTTGGGATACGATCGAATCAGGCCATCACGTGAGGCGATAAAACCAAGATATACTGTTATTTGCAGCCAAGTAAATATGAACAATATGGCCTAACACGCTCTTCCAGTATATCTACATCCCTTTTCGCGCTGAGGACAGTACTTTTGGCAGCTTATCGTCTTCGTCCATAACCTCTATACACCTCTTCGTCATTTATTTCTTCGACTCTTACTGAAATCTGCTCTTCAGAAACACTGGTTCAGCGTCATGAAGCTGGCGGCAAGGCCTAATTGTACGCTCATTTTCCATTTTGCTGTTGTACTGCTTAGTGCAACCATTGTCGAAGGTTGAATGACCTTGTTCCATATTTTCATTGTCTTCTGGTTTGCTAAAAAGACCTTAGTTAATTCACTGAAGTATTTCTTAAAATGCACAGGATTGCACGAGCGACATATCCAAGGAGTTCCATATTGGGTACGTATTTAACTGAACTTGTTTCCTGCTCGACTGCTTAATTGTTTCCAGTGGAGTAACTTTTTGTGTGTCTTGAGCTCTGAAATGTCTGCAGTACAAATCAAGAAGATTGATGATAGGCTCAACAATGCCAACATGCACTTACAACGAATGCAGAGGCTGCAAATACAAGTGCATTGCTGAGCAGATTCCAGTGGAAGGCAATGACCCAATCAACAGCTCTTACCACTACCGATGCGTGTGTCAGAGGAGTTCTTGAGCCTCAACTTCCATTTTTGTATAGCAAAGATTTCATTAGTGTTCAATTTGGCTACTTCTCCTATGAGCAACTTTGTGTCGTGCTCCAACTTCTGAAAATAATCAGAAACATACAGCAATTTGTCTCTTATTGTCAACTGATTATTTCTATAATTTGTATTTTCAAGATAAAACTGTTTAAACACTAAAGTAAACAAAATCTAGAATTGAACACTTGTGGACAGTTTTGATCCATTTAAGTTGATCTCACTCAAATGACCAAAAAATACCATCAATGGGAGCATACACTTTTGGTCAACCCTTATGAAAAAAAATTCATGACCATGTTCTATGCACTTGAATTAAGGCTCCGTTTGGTTGACGGATTAAAAAAATTTTCCATGAAAAAGTTGTAAAGAAAATTTGATCTCATTTTGCCTATTTTTTTCATTTTTTTTCTTACAACCAAACACACTATTCATTTTCATTTCCTCTCTTTTTTCCCCGCAACCGGGACCTAAGAGAAGTGTTAAAACTTAAAAATGTGAGTGAACAAAATTCTCGTTTCGTAAGCTGAGATCACACTATCGCAAAGCTAACCAGAGAAGGCAAATTGTAAACACATCACAATCACAACAATAGTGTTATTAAGAATTCAGGAAGCCAAAGTCCTGGGAAGGTTTGGTGCTATTATGAAACGAAGAATGGAATTACAGATGTACATAAATGAGGCTAGTTTGGTATATACAAAACTGGGCCTCGTCTGTTTTTTCCTACTGATTTTCTCATAAGTTTTAAGGTGGTAGTAGCACAAAACCTGTTATGCCTGGGTACTGGGTTTCCTGACCTGGATAGTCATGATACTGTTTCTACTGGTTGTCGAAGAGTGCTGCTCTGCTATGAGGTGGATCTGTTGCATCCGCAAGTGCAGTTTTCCATGTCTTTGTTCAGTTTCTGCGAGGGATTTACAAACTACTCAGTATCTTATGAAGTCTTTGGGTGAATCGTGAACGCCTCTTTTGATGCATAAGGTAAGAGAACGATTTGATTACTGGATTCGGCTTGTTTCCAATCCTCAATACTCATTATTCACACTGACCTGAACTTGGTTTTGTAGGCCTTTGATATGCTGCACTGCCAAGTCCAACATGTCTGCATAGCTAGTTTGCTGCAACACGAAATCTGACCACCATTATATCGCCACTAGGCACTAGCGACTAATAAATGAAATAATGATATAATTTAAACAACCTATCTGCAACATTGAGGTTGACATGCATGAAAAATGAGAAAAAGAGGAGCAAGTTGTTACCTTATCCATGTTTGGCACAAGATCTTGTAGCTTCTTTAGTTTGCCACTAATTCGGGTTCTCCTTTCCTGCAAACACAAGAAGACTCAGACTTTAGAAAGCATCGCAATGAAACGGAAGCAATATCAAATGTCCTGGAGTTTTCTAAGTTCTGATATTCCACTAATTATATGTGGAAACTACACTAACCCTTTCTGCGATGCTTCGTGGATGAGTTGCAAATCCTCTCTTTGCACGTATTTTGCAAGGGACTGAATCTTCAGGAATCTGCAGTAGCTTCTCTACTGTAGCCATCTCAAGAGTTGTTTGGGGCAAACTAAACTGCAGCATAAAATGAAGTAAGCAGTTCAGAGTTATGGACAGAAGTTAAAAGGTCGGAATGTAAAAGTAAGTTACTGCATATTTTCTTCAGTGTTCTCAATACCTGGTGTTCCAAGCCGCTGAAGCAGTTCAAGTATTCTTCCTCATTTTTATTTCGCTTGCTTGGAGTACCAGAAAAGGTGATTGACGTTCCATTGTCCCAGGAGTCATTAGCATACGCATAGGTATGCGTCTCTCTATGTCCATTATTATGTTTGAGGCTTTCAATGGCATTCTCAGTAATTCCAGACAACTGTGATACGTTTAAATCTTGTCTTGTGAAGCTAAGCTGAGGCTTCAACCTTGACGTTCCAGGACCGTTACTAGAGTTCCCATGAGAGTAGTTCCCACTTCCTCTTGGAACTGAAAAACCCCCTGATACCGAAAAAAATCTCAATAATTACTACTTGGGGCAGAGTATTCATACGGATCAATAAGAACTCCCAAAAAACTTGAAAAATATAAAACACCAAATCCGCTACTAATTTCACCTTCCACATTTACACTTGATCCCGAGGCCATAAAAAGACCCCATTACCACAACCCGAAGGCCTAAAACAACAGAAACGACGGTGGATAATTCCATTTCAACCTCCATCCATAACTTGTTCACAGCCATATCAGTTTAATAGCGTGACAGTCACAGTGTTCAAAACTTTTGAAAGAGACGGGCAATTAACAAAATTTTAACCATGAGTAAATTTAGTAATTAATAGCGTACTTAGCTTAGAGGAGTACGAACTCAACAAGGTTATGATAGTATCGGAGATCGGTCAATAAAAAAATAAAAAAAACAGTTACTCTGCATCAGACTTGTAGATTCATAGGAGTATATATAAAGATTGGCAAGGCAAGATCTATCCACAACACAAGATGAATGTACATCTACACCCACCATGTGACCACCAGCTGGATTATATCAACTTAAACAAAGACCCTAACATTCCATAAATACAAAATTCCAAAAATAAGCCATTGGCTACTCTCCTCACATTTTTTTTAAATATCTCAACTCAAGCATCATCCATTGAGTGAGCCATTAAATTTTATATAAATAATAAATAAATAACTATAATGGCTCCTTACAAGCCTGAGAAAACATACAACATGATACTAATCTCCCATTGGCCGCTAAATACTTTACTGATTACTCAACCTAAAAGTGCTCACCACAAATCACAGTGGATATTTCAACCGATTATGACATGTAATACGAGGTTGTTTCGGAAAATAATTCTGCGGTAAAATCGACATAATTTTCCGGGGGAAAAAAAATCTACTAAACGCGAGTACATTGTATTTGACTAACCCGGATATTCGGACGAGGGGTAAAATGGTAATTTGGACAATAGAGTCAGAGGAAGCTAAAGAAAGTCAAATTTAGGTACCCAAATCGGCAGTGAGTTGGTTGAGGAATCCGGGTGGAGAGCTGCTGTGCCGGATCAACGCCGGCGACGAAGAAGAAGGGGACGATCCGATTTTCAAATTGGAGGCAACAGAAAACTCATCAATATCGTAATCGTTGATTCCGGTATCACCAGATCTGTGCAGAGCTGGTCTCTTATTATTCGTTTCGGAAGTAGGATGATGGTTTAGATTGTTGAGTTTGGTGTTAGATTCGGAGATGGTTGAGATGTCGGTTGTTGAGTAGTAATGGTGGTTGAAGTCTGGAGGAGAGACGAAGGGGGAGAAGTCGTGGAAATTGGTGTTGTTGTCGGGGAGGGAGGCGGAGGAGGTGGTGCTGTTGGGCATGGTGGAGGGGAGTTGGGAGTGTGAGGATGAAGATGAAGGAAACATGAGAGCGGAAAGTTGAATTTTTGAAGAAAGGGAAGATCGATTCTCATTTTATTTATTACTAGCTTACCGTTAGTCCCTCGAACCGGTAAAATACGGGTCTGACTTGATCCATTAATTTTTAATCGATCGAGCTCATGTATTGTGTGTAAATTTAAATTTAAATTTTTAATTTTTAATGAACCGCAATGATCCGTGTAATCACGTGAAATAGAGGAAACATGATTAAAAAATTAAATAGAGGGGATATATATTTTGGACAATTCACATTTCATCGCTCGTTCGCAAATTTTATTATATATATAAATTTATTTCTTTTCGAGAAATGTCTCTTATGAATATTATTCTATATTTATTATCTCATACTCACAACATCATGCTCTTTTTTTTGCGCGAGTGCATAATAATCGTCATAATTTAGAAATTTAGAATTAAGTATATTATTATTTTTATATAGGTCAGATATTCAAAGATACCTCTACTTATACTCGACATCGACAATATCCATGCGCCCTCAGCACAAACTCACTTAGGTGGTTACTCCTTAATGACTCGTCGTTCAAACAAACATTAAAGAACATCTCCACACGTAAGTAGGGAGAAAGAAACAATTGCCCACCACGAACATCAGGCTCGGTCTTAAATATTGTAAATTGTGCAATATGCACACACAAATTGGAAAATAATAAAAGATGTGTTACGGAAAATAGTTGTGGAAAGAATATTACTGCATCAGTCTCATCATTATTGTCCAATTTCCACTTTGTGCTTTTCAGAACTATTTTCCAATTTTCCAAATGGTTCATATATAATGGAACGATTGGAGTATGAATACATATTTCGTCAAACACTTGGGGTGCTTGATGATACGCATAGAATATATAACCATACCTCTAACCTTTACACGTACAAGCACCCCAAGTGTTTGATATATACATGATGAAAGGTTAGAGGTATGGTTATATATATTTTTTTTAGTGAGTACTAGTGAATATGTATATAACCATACCTCTAACCTTTAAACTAAAAAAAAAAAAAAAACTCACTAGTACTCATGGGAGCAATGAAAGTCACTTTGATATATACATGATGAAAGTTTACAAAAAAAAATATGAAAATGTTCCTTACAACATGAACCAACAAGATCTACCTAAGAAATGCAAAGAAAGAACCAATGAAGAAAGATGAAGCCTTTAAGTTTTTCTTCACTTTTAATTTCTCCCTGAAGTTTGCTCACCAAGAAAAAGACTCTACTATCTTTCTAGGAATTTACCTTATATAGTATAGAATTTTTCTTGGTCGTGTCAGTCGAGTCAGTATTGAAAGTGACTCGACTGACTCGATCCCATTTTGACAGATATTTCAAAGAGATGCAGAGCCGGTGGAGTCACTACAATCTTTTCTGAAGGTACCTCGACTGATTCGGCCTTAAGTGGTCATTCTCTTCAATTTTCATGCTTTTGGTGCTCTCTTTCCTTCTTGCATTCTTTTTGCAAATGACCAAATGGTTTGAACCTGAAACAAAATAAAATGAATTAAGATGGCTCAAAAGTTCGAAATATGGAATAAATATGTTAAGAAAAGAAGTCTCAATGAACAATAATTATCAACTCATCACCTCCCATTTTCTATTATTTTTTCTAAACTATACATATCTTCTACACGAGGTTTACTCGGGTGCACCTGTGATCCACCATTTACTAACATATATGCAAATACAAGAACGAACAAGATTAAGACACATCATTTAATTAAGCACGTAATTTGCAGATGATGTGACACATTTTCATCCCTTGATGCATTTGCATCTACGAATGTAAATAATGGTCCATGAGTGCACCAAACTAGGGTGGTGCATCGGATAATCCATTGAAGTAAAATTCAAGTTTCTTTGTCTAAAATATATCTAATCAAATTAGTATTGAAGATGCTCAGACAATTTCCGCTTATAATTTATTTGAAAAAATCATAAAGAAGTTAAAAAATTCCAAAGTTTATGAATTCATTCACCAAAATAAGTATAAAATAGTCATTCATTCTGTAATTTTTTTCGATAAAGGGTTTTCACGGATACAAAAGCGAACACGATGTAAAGAAATCGAGTGCCTAAAAACTAATACAATGAGCGGGTCCAAATCGAACATCCATACCCAAAACAACAGAAATATTAAATTTTCAACGAACCCTATCACTACTCAAACTTCCGTTAGTAAACGAAGAGCCGGCACACCAAAGGACACCCGTCAACCCTTCATTCACCAAAATAAGTATAAAATAGTCATTCATTCTGTAATTTTAATAAGATTATATGCATGATTATATGCATGATTTTGTTAATGGGTGGGTCATGATAAAAAATATTTTAATTTATGGGGTAATACCAAATTTTACTAGTAATTTTCGATAAAATTTATATTTTATGGATGATTTTCGATAAAAATTCTTAAAATTAGACATTTCTCCTGGAAGTGTATCTTGCGTAGGTGAATTTGTTATGGTTATTTTGGTATTTTCAAGCATTAGTCAGCATCTCTATTTTGAAAAACATTATAGATTGATGTGCGGAGACATTGAGATGAG